>JAJHUR010096391.1:1403-50306 GCA_027495735.1 Lutjanus campechanus
GGAGAGAGCATGGGCAGGTTTCCTGTGAAAAATAGAAAAGTGCAATAAGCCACAATTATCAGAGCCCTCCGTTGCCAGTCAAAGTAAATCAAATTTATCTAGCCCGCCTGCAAACATTGTTTGAGAATGAGGAGAGCGAAGGTGAGAGTATTGGAGAACGGCCGACTGTACAATGACCGACGCGCTGGATTTAACTGCTAAGATTCTATATTCTTCTCACTGTCAATAAATTCCATGAAAAGAGCACCGCCGCCCACAAACAATTGTTCTCTCCGCATTTGAAGCCTGATGTATCTCATTCCTTTGTGCCATCGAGATCCACTGATGTCCAAAAAGACTGAGTCAACGAGCCACTGTTGCTCTGGCTGACACGTCCCTCCAACACAATGAACGTGCTGTGCTTTATTTTGAACCAGTTCCACACACAAATACTTAATTTACAGCCATTTTAGCGTTGAACCTACAGTGGCCAGCTGCTTTAGGGAATCATTCTGCCTTTTTCAAAAACTGAGACTATAGTTGTGACCTGTTTTTAGGCTGAAATACCACATCAGCTATTGGACGGATTACCTTCATATTTTGCACAGCCCCACCAGAAGGTGATTCCCACAGACTGTGATGATCCTCTGCAGCTTTGAAGTTGACATTTTCGGTTTCTCAGTGAAATGCTTTGAATCCGTTTCCGTTCAGTTTGGTACAGACGTTTAAATTCCCTCGAGGATCTGAAATCTCACTAAATCGACGGGATGTTTTGGCACAAAATTTGGTGCGGACAGCCAGGATCCCCAGAAGATGAATCCTAATGACTTGAGGAAGAAGTGACCATACATCTTGTTTTATTCACACAATTTTTACCCGTCAACACAGTGACAATACAGTAGAGTGTACTAGGGTTGTTCTGATACCAGTTTCGGAAATGCCTCTGATGCAGCCTAAAGTGCTGGATTGGGTATCGCTGAGTAAGCAAGTCTATTGCTATTTTTTACAATATTACGGCATCACAGAACCAAAACCTTTGTCCTCAGTAAGAACCTGGAAGCATGGGTCCTAGAAACAGTTGTCAAAATTGTAATTTCATAGGATTTGATAACAGTAAGAAGCATAAAGTATCACCTTATCCTTTGTAGATGTTTCATTTGATGGATTTGTCTTTGAGAATAAAAAAGAAGAATTTAAATGAGCAGCCTGGTCTGACCCGTAGTGAATAATACAAAAGGGGACACTAGCAACAGTATTTAACATACCGAGAGCCTGTTGTTTCGTTTGTACTCTGTTTGATTGCAATCATGTCAAAGGCTGAGGGTCTCTCACCCACACTCCCACTTATTGCACACCCCCACTCACTCTGTTTTTTGTTTTTTTTTGGTACTACAGCGAGGATGGCACGATGTAGAAAAAGAAAAAAAAAAGAACAAAAACAAGAGAATAAAAAAATGAAGAGGTTACATGAAAGTGCAACGGATTAACAAGCAACGTTTCTTGTGATTGAGTCCCATCGCTGTCAGTTTATTCAGATTCTGAAGTGCAGTAAATAACATCTAACAAAGAGTCAAACTGATGTGGATAGATATTTTTCTGGGCACATAAGACATAATAATAAGTTACTATGTGATGAAAAAGAGCTAGAATTACCTCCTTGTAGTTGCCTCCGACAGTCAAATTGCAGTTTATACCATGTCTGAACAAACTCATATAGTCGTGAAGACTGAAGAATTTACTTTATTATTGCTATTTATTATTATTACTTATTAACTATATTAATATGTATGATACCAGTGAGTAGTACAGAGGACATTTCTGAGATATTTCATTCACAAGAATGTGAAGACCGCGAGGTTACAGTGATCTTGACCTTTGACCACCGAAATTTGATCAAAAAACTAGATGTTTGTGCCAAATTTGAAGAAATTCCAGTACAGTCTTCTGGAGATATTGCATTCACTAGAATGGGATGGACATGAAGTAATAGTGGCCTTTGACCTCTGAAATCTAATCAGTTAATCCTTGAGTCCAAGTGGATGTTTGTGCCACATTTGAAGAAATGTTCAAAAGACTGGGGCAGGACAGATGCACGCACAACTCGAAGAACATAATGCTTCAAGCCACATCTGTCACCGGCGCAAAGGCATAAAAATACACACATCTTGACACTTCAAATAACTTTAGCTCCAAGCGTAAAGAGACAGATTTATAGCTTTGTCTTTGCTTTTTAGAGAAAGCCTCACCATCTATTCCTATCTCATCAAATCAACCTCCCAGCCTGTAATATCATGTGTTGTGAACACTACGTTCCAATTTAATTGTCATCCACCACAATTAAAAGCCAGGATCTTAAGTCCTCAAAGACCCATAATGGTGTGCTTTTTCATTAGTATTCATGATTGCTAATTTTAGGTGAATTGCTGTATTGATTTCCCTATTGGTTCCACTGGCTGGTCACCGAGTCACACGCTGAACAAATGATTCACTGCCACCATATTTATTTAATAATCTAAATTTAATTTCAAATTATGTGCCAGTCACGGTCTGATCTCGCATTGATGAATGGGATGGGAAACGGCGGAGGTCATGACTGTATGGAATCTATATTTGGTAATGAATAAAGATGTGTCTGGAATGATGAATTCTGTAAGGTGCGCTGAGATGTGGCACCTGCCCAACCCCAGCCCTTAAAAAAGTCCAACAGGAAGAGGAAACAAAGAGGAAAATGAATAATGTTCCATCAGACTTTGACAAACATAAACCAAGACGCTCTAAATTTGGGTGCAGTTGAGTGTACACTCTGAGAGGATAATTATCTTCATCTGGGCCTTATTTTCTTTGTTTTCATCTCCACAATGATTGTTTGTGCTGGAAATGTCAGCACTTTGCTGCTGAGCTTCCATATAGCAGGCATGGCGCTGCTCAGATACACATTTGTAAGCTAAAATGAACATAAAACACTTAACCAGTAATTAAACCTCCAATGTAATAGCACTTACACTTCAGATACACATCTTAACTAGAATTACCGCCTCGCGGTTGTATGCCTCCGCCAATCAGTCAAATTGCAGTGTACTTCCAAGTCTGTCCAGACTGATATGATATGTATAGTGAAGATGGAAGTTGTAACTATATTGACATGTATGATTCCAGTGAAAAATGTCCAGTAAGAAATATGCAGAGACTACTTTTACAGAAGAGTACAGAGGATTGTTAGAGAGCCTCACATGTTTTTGTAGAACATTACGATGTCACAGTGAAGTTGACCTTTGACTTTATGGATATAAAATGCCACTTCATCATCGTATAAACATTTATGTGAAATTTGGTCTTAATTAATTTATGAACTCCTGGGTTACGGCCAAAAACATATTTTGTAAGGTCACAGTGACCTTGACCTTTGACCTTGAAATTCATCCTTGAGTCCACGTGGATGTTCGTACAATGTTTGCAAAAAATTCTGTCCGGGTGTTTCTGAGATATCACGAGAATGTGGGGGTCAGAAGGAACTTTGAACTCCAAAATCCAATCAGTTCATCCCTGAGTCCAAGCGGACATTTGTGCCAAACCTGAAGGAATTCTGTCAAAGTCTTCACGAGACATTGTGGTCACAACAATGGGATGGACGTGAGATCACAGAGACTTTGACCTTTGACCACCAAAATCTACTCAGTTCGTCCTCGAGTCAAAGTGAACATCTGTGCCACATTTGAAGGAATTGTGTTCTTGAGATGTTTATAAGAATGGTCTCCGGCCACAGCCATTGCTGGCATGGAGACATAAAAACAGCTATGATGAAAATAATGACAAAAAAAAGGCATTGATGTGACAAATATTTAAAGCATTTTTCACACAACTGCTTGACGGGTTGGCAGTTCTGCATTGCCTTCATGTCATAGCACAAGAATAGACGCGGGATTGCTTTGCTTAATCTCGAAAGCAGGGTTGATGGACTTGTTAAAATGCTCACGTAATGTCTATTTGTGAATTTGAAATTACAGCTGATATTCTAATGTTTGTAAATGTGGCTTGCTATGTTAATGCGGAATTAACTGACAAACACTATCAGTGGATGCAGTGTTATGTCTACCGCCCGCGCTGACACAGTTCCACAGCTTGCAATACTTGCTGGAAAATATTTCTCTGAGAACTACCCCCATATCTGATCAATTATAAGACAGTACATGTAAATTATTTTGTTTATTATTCAATTCATGCACATTTCTGGGCTGTTTACTTGGCATTAATTTGGTTGGAAGACAATAAAAGGCAATGCAGCTATTGCTATTCACTCTTCAGATGTCATTTTATAAAGTATAAACTGAATTAAATCATCATTGGCATGTGTTTCATATAGGGTAGAAGTCTGCAGGCTCATCAGGACCTAAAACACTGAGTCACTTTGGGCCTTTTTTTTTAATAGACCGGGGTCAGATTGGACCCATTTAACTTCTTTCCTTTGATTGTGCCCATATACACACAGAGTACACGCACTGCATGTGTCTGCTTCTCTGTAATGGACAGTCTGTATTAATATTTGTGGGCATGACTGTCAGTTGCATGAGGCAGAGAGTGCTTAAAATAATTGCTGTGTGACTCAGGCTGGGGTCAAGCTGAAAAATTTCAGACTTAGTCAGACTGAGGCCGAGCTAGGGCTGGAGTTTTGGCACATGCAGGGCCTTAATATATAGATATATATAGATATAATATAGATACATATGGGTATGTTATCAATTATTAGTAGGTTATTGGGTAAAAATATGTGAAACAACCAAAGAATGTGTGTAACTTTTGTTTCAATGTTCAGAAGTACTGCTTGTTCATAATGTTTTGCTAGTTATCTTGTTCTGTTGCAGCTGGAACTTCATTAGCAATTAGCAGGATAGCCATCAGACAACAACTTTGTGGGATTTTAAAAGGGTCGTTGACAACTACAAACTGGTTACACACTGGCAGGCAGCACACACACCTCTAACTCCACCTCCGTAAAAAAGACAGAGGCACCGCTGATTCTCCTTTTCCACCAAATTAGCTCTGGTTCCTGATCCAGTCTCAGAAGCTTGGCGTTACCTGGCAAACCAGCCCTCAGTTCCACCAGTTTTGAGTGGAACCACTGTAATACAATGCACAATGACACACACACACAGGTCAAGGAAAACCTGCTATTTTTGGTCCCAGTTGAGAACCAATTTTTCGAGTTCTGAACTTGTTTATTTTTTGTCAAAAAAGCTCCAAATCAAATTGAAATGTAGGTACACAAACCTAAGGGAGCCAGTTCCATGTTGATGGAAAGGGGCCTCAAGTGACCCAGATTGAATTATTATTAACCAGTGATTGATTAATCACCGACATCCCTTGGATACAAGGGTACGATTCTGGTATCGCATTCATTTCCCACTCTAATCCCGGGCTTTGTGCGAATACAGTGCTCAGCTCCTATCTAAACATTCTTGTCAAATTGCATTTGTCTATGCCACAATGTGTTGACAATCTCCATGTTGTTTGTACAGTAGATGATTGATAGCGAGGGTAGAGGCGCAACTGATAGCTTTCCACGAATGAGACAACAATGGAGCAAGAGTCAGTTTGATGTGAGCGAGTTGGGGAGAAAAGAACAGTGTACAGCAGGGCACGAAGAAAAAGTATAATTTGGAGAGCATTGTTGAAGAAAAACAGATTCCTCAGCTTTTTTTATGCATCACATCAGTGTCGGTGCTTCGGCTGGAGATTTGTCTTGCTGCCCACAGAGCTGCTTTCCCATTACAGCACTGAGTATATTTCAGACTGAAAACACAGATCCATGCTTAATATGCTGGCAGCATTTTTAACAGATGTCCTGTTGCCTAATGTGAGGTAACTTCACTCGAGGCTTTTGTACCCAAATTGGAAAACTGACAAGATGCACTACACTACATTGCACTTGAACCAGTGTCTCCCAGGTGAACTGTTGTGCTATGCAAATAGGCCACACAATACAGCCCAAAAATAATATAGCGTGCAGCTTAAAATATAACTGTGAAACATCTTTTTTCTAGTCTTAGTCGATGCTCTGCAGCGTCTCCTGGGCCTTCTAAAAAAGATTTCTCCTCGGCTGTGTAAAGCATCATCTAAACTCAACAGAAAATACGAGTATAAGCAATGGAATTATTTTAAAATAGCGACATAAAAACAGTTTCGAGTCGATGATCAGAGAGCACAGAAGATGAAGACAAGGCGTCTGACCCGGTGCATGCTATTTTTTAGAAAAGAGTGCAGATCACAGAAAATAATTTTAATTTAATTTGGATGTAACCACCATTGCAATCACCAACATTGTGATTAATAACCAATGGATTACAATGACATTTATTAATTATTCTCCAGCACGGCCACGTCAGTTGCTAGAGTTGGGGGCGCAAAAAAGGTTTTCCAAGCTTTTTAAAAAAAAATTGAACAGGACAGGATAGATGTCCTTCAGCATACAGTCATGAATGTGCACAAGAAAATATTCAGCTGATGGGTCCAGGATTATCTGCGATTAGCTGCGGACAAGCTCATGCACACACACACATGCACAAGCAATACTTCAGGAAAGATTTTGATGCAAAATATTTCAAAGATATGTCATTTATAATAAATGGCAGTGGTGGTGGGTTGCCATTTAATATGGTGACTGACAGTTTTAGCACTCATCCCACACTCGCCTACAACTCCCATCATCAGGCTGCGGTTGTAACTTTTCTCATCTTTTGAACTCTTCAGTCTGAAAATCTTTATGAATTATGCGGACACTCTTAAGGCTCAAAGTTCTTATGCATCGCGCTGAAATTAGGAGCGATACATCCGCAGCTCCGAGACTTTCACAGAATTTGCCCACCTGGGATTTTTTCTTTAACTTGTGATGCTTTATGCATCTGGACAGATGAATGTTCAACGGATTTCTAATTCTCACACACAGAGAGAGAGAGAGAGAGAAAAAAGAAACTTACAGCCACGGTTTTTAAAGTTCTCCATCGTTATTCTGTAAGACATGCATTCGTTTGATAATTCTTTTTGAGTCGAGGCTCCTGTTTTGACGTGAAGACCGCAGAGACATGCAGCGCAGGCCTGGTGAGGTCTCCCCAAGGCTAGAATTCAGCAGATTTCAGCTCAAACAGCCTCCCCAGAATGCCAAAAAAAAAAAAATACTGGTGAGAACGAGTCCTTGAGAAGTGAAAAATGACCTCAGAAGTACCACAAATTCATCTGGAAAACTTTAGAAATGCTTAGCTTGTAGGCTTCGGTTGTAAAACTGCTAAGCTTTGAGGTGGGACCGAGGACATTTTGAAGCTTTCTGCAAACTGCTGCTCGCTTAACAAGTTCACAAACGCTCCCGGTGGAGAGCAGGTGAATAGTTGGGACTTTTTTTTAAAAACCCAGCCCAGACTGAATGCAGTCAATAAATTGCAAATTCAAAGGTCAAAAAGGGACAGCTCATAATCATATTACACTCAACTCTATCATTCAGCAGAGGCATGAGTTTGCATGTGCGCGTCTGTGTTATTATTCAGCAGTGTGCGGGACCCACTGCCGTGGACTGCAAATGAGAAGCCGTCGAAAGAAGAAGACCCTCCATTGTTCTCTGAGGAATCAATAGGATACCTATCAAAAGGTGCACTATCTGTAATATGAAGCAGATTAGTTCAAATGAGATAACAGGAATTAAAATGGATGGAGTAGAACAAAAGGGGCTGCGAGGAGGCGAGCAGACAGATTGAGCGAAGTCTGATAAAAGCCAAGCGAACATCTGCTGGTGCTTAATCAAGCTGATCTCTGGCGCCGCACGGTATCTACGCCGTGTTTTTCTTGACTTTATTTATAGGGGGAAGTGCTTTGTTGAGAGAGCGCACTTTTTTTCCCCACCTCCCTCATCACAGCATTGTTTCACATTCATACAGTTAAAGAGAGAGTTTGGATTTTTTTAAAGTGAGGTTATATGAGGTACTTATTCATAGTCAGTGTGCTACCTCCAGTAGGTGGCGGTCGGCACGCCTCCAGTTGGAGAACCAGCAGGAGTATTGGTAAAGATGTATTTTAGCAACCTAAAAAAGCTGTGTACTTTGCCATCAGGCAGCCATTTCTGATGGGAAACCACTATTATAAAAGCCAAAGCAATGTTATTTCTCTCCCCAAAGCAAACCGTGTCAAAAACACAACACAGGAGTTGAATACTGCCTCCATCGGTTAGTTTGTTCATGGCCTGATGCAGCAATATTCAGTAGCAGCGTGTTCAGTCCATGCATGCTGGTCATCAGCTGTCAGTTTGTCAGATTGCACGAATAGACTGCTTCCCCAGTAACCAACAAACATAGCAACCACTAGAACATCATGGACTCGGAACTGACAGCATCGTCTGCAGAGGCCTCTGTGGAGTTTCATGTTTTGACTGGAGATCTGTGCGGACCCTCTGCAGAGCTCTCTGCACAGACCCTCCACACCACGAACACCAGACACGCCACAGAAACCACAAATTACACTTTCTACTTTCTCTCTTAAATAAATTTTTTAAAAAAATAAGAGACGTCAACTCCAGATGCACCAAACATTCATAAGCATCCAAATCTGCTCTTACCCAGGCATGCTGAATGATGAATCGCACTTGATCATAAATTGTTATTGGCACAGGTAATACTTTCTAGGCTGCATAAGTCTTCAAATTACTTGTTTTGTCTGACCAGCAGTGTAAAACCACTGAAATACTGAATTTAAGATAGAAAATAGATAAAAACAGTAAATTCTCCAAATTGCAAAGCAGAAAATAGATATGGGAAGACTTGCAAAATATGACTCCTTTAACTGTTTGTTTGTTCAGGTCCAAATATCCTGTAATACTGTAATTTCCCAAAAGCAGTCGACATCAGGGAAACACTGAATTTTTATTTTTATATTAATACAAGTATCTAAATTATACATAAATATGAATAATTCCAAATAATAATTATAAATATTTAAATATTTTACAAACTTGTGTTTCATTGCTTTGGTCAAACAATGGGGACTAACAAAATAAGAACAAATCGTGGACACAAACAAAAATAAGATTAAATTTGTTCATTTATCACCTTCTGCCTGAGGCCCATTGTGTGATTTTGGTGAGTCTAAACAAACTCTTTAAAACACCGAAGTTGCACAATTACACACAGACACACAAACTAATAGATCAAGACAACAAAGCAAGGTGGTGGAAATATTCTAAATGTAGCATAACCTTAAATTTTTTTTTGTCTTTCATGGCTTGAGTATGTTTTGCTGCAGACCCTGTCCATCACTTGGCTTCCTTCCAGTACTCCTGCTGCTTCTCATGGCATGCCAGCCACCATCCACTCACTACCTCATGCAACCCCACTTCAGAAAAAATCCAGACTACCCCTTTAAATAACCCTTCAGCAGTCTTATGCTTTCCGCTGCTGGACACTGAGCAGCTCCATTGGACCAATTAGGGGATATAGGTGCCAGCTCAAGGGCACCTTCACTGTGGTTAAGTGAGGATTCTTCCACACTATCTCTCGGATTATCCCCAGTTGCTCTGCGGTTTTCTTCTGGTCACATACAAGCGTTTCAAACCTTAAGGCTACTGCAGCCATCTGCGCAAGACTCAGAAAATAAAATCAAAAAGAAAATGGGTTGTATCCATGGTCTGGTGTCTGGGGGAAAAAAAATATACAACTACTTTCCATATATAGGATTGTACTAAAATGTCTGGGTGCATAGCTGACCCTGCATGTCAGGAGGTCAGAGACATCACTGGAGACCTGGCTTCCCAATATGGCTCAGCGTGGGCGCTCTGACAAAAAAGGTCACTCACTCGGATGACCGGACCACCTAAACTTCACTCATGCTCGTCAGCCCACTCGCAGAGACAATCTGGCCCCTGAGGAATTGAGGATATTTCCTACCCACTGATGCCTCTTTTCATAAAGGAGGAGGACGAATAAAACTGTGAAATCACCTCACCTCTTTGCCTTTGAATCTTGCAGAGGGCACGCAGGCACCACACTGCGCTCTTACTGTAGGTTATTGTACTTAGCCGAGTGGGTTAGCAGGATTTTTGTACGGCATTCAAGATCAGATGAACTGGAGCTGAACTGATTGACGTGTGGGTGTTCGTTTTGGCTAGAGGCGGTGAGCAGCTTGCTGTGTTTTGAATCATATGAGTGAATTAAAAAAGACATTGGTTGGTTTGCTGAATTACTAGGCTCTTTAGTTAGCTAACACAACCAAAAACCATCTGTTTGTGCAGGGTAACTGAGCTAAAGCTCCAAAATCACAGCGCTTCCAGAGTGGGAAATATTAATAGATGCCAGTGTTGTCTTTCACACACTCTTAGATATAAAGGTGTGAACTAGAATCATCAAGCGTTCTTCAGCTTGTCCACAAAAGAGAACCCTTTTTGGTGCCTGAAACCCTATCAGAGTTCTACCCATTACCCAACATAAAGGGTTATATCAAAAATCATCTGAACCAATGAGAGATTTTACAGAGAACCCGTCTATTGTTAAAAGGGTTCCAACCAGAACCCTCTCTGGGGTTACTATCCAGTACCATTACACCTTCTAATTGTGCTAACGAGAACCACCCACAGAGTCCTACTAAGAACATTTTTTATATTCCAAGCGTTTAATCTAGAACCCACCTAGGGGTTCGACCAAAAACCTTTTTTATATTCCAAAGGTTTTACTACATGTACACTCTTAGAAAGGGTTCTACCCAGAAACATTTGATGTTCTGAAGAACCCTCTTCTGAAAAATAGAGTTTGCCAAGGATTCTTTGTCAGATTAAGGGTTGCAATAAGAACCCTTTTCATCCAAGGAATGTTATTTGAGTTCTTCAAGGATTGTTGAAAGCCTTGAAGAAATCTTTGTCAAGGGTTCTTCGTATCATACAAAGGGTTTTTGGTAGAACTTCCTGGTTGGGATCTTGATAAAACCTTTAGAATATTAAAAGGTTATCAGTAGAATCACCTGGGTGGGTTCCTTTTAGCACCGCTAGAAGGTGGAAGGATGCTGGATAAAATCCTCAGGGAGGATTCTGGGTAGCACCATTAAACCATAGAAGGGTTCTCTGTAGAACCTCTCATAGCAGGGGGTTCTGGGTGAAACGGGTTTAAGTTATAACCCTTTATGTGTGGTTCTCAGTAGAACTGCCTTAAGTCATACAAAGACCCCCTTGACAAACCCTTTCTTCAAAAAAGGGTTCTTGAGAAGCAAGTGGTTGTAAGTAGAACCTCAGCCTCTCAGGAGGAACCCTTTTGGAACCCTTATTTCTAAGAGTGTCGCAACCTACATTTCGAAAACAATCCCCCTTAATTGGGATTTTATTCACATGACTGTTGAAATGTACCCGGCCTCCTCCCAGCAGTCTTTCCCAGGTATCCTCCTGCACCCTTGTTCCACAGCCTGCTCAGCCATTATGTCTCCATAATGTGCTGCTGGGCGATTGTGATGCAACTGAATCACTCGCTCATGAAACAGCATTTTGAGAGTAATCTTGTGTAGTCACATCTCTGTCTCGAGCTCACGCGGCTCCGGTGGAATTTGACAGAAAATGCAGAATAACAGAGAGCCCCGAGGCAGCGATTCGATTGGTTCTCGGGTTGAAAACATGACACCTCTGCTTTGTTTTGCGTTGTTATTTAAGGTTATGTTAATGATAAATTAGATGAAAAATATAATGACATGTTTGGCCACAGGCAAAAGGGAAAATATTAAACCTGTTCAACAACCTGTAGTCTATTATATAAATTTCCATTTTTCCTGCTTCTTGGCTTGATGATTGTGATTTTCAAATAAATTTGGGCATATTTAAGATTAATTTATGACTAGCAGTTGTTACCAGTAAGAAAATAAGTTCCATGTTATTCTCTTCCCTGCAGTTCCACTAGTGTACATCATATCTTAATAAATCTTGAGACTCCTAAATATTACTTTTATTAATGACTTAATTTTGCAATTGAAGAAATATTTGTATTTGTTGCTACCTAGATTACATATCTTAAAACAAATCTGCAAAACGTTCACTGTCAACATATTTCATTTTTCACTAGAATATCAACTCCTGGCAGCTAAACCAAGAAAAGACCTGCTGTTTTTATGGGTATGTTTCAGGTCAGGGAAAGCCCAGCCATGTCAGACACAGGCCGTGGACGCGGGTCCCTGGTGTTAATCCTGAGCTTTGTCCACCCGATCATCCACCCTGACCTGCTCCCTATGACCTCTTTGTAAAGGTGTCACACATCTCGGATTAGAAAACAAGATTAAGTCCACGGCCACGCTCGCAGCTCTGTAAGGCCGTACGCAGATATATCAGTTATCTGAGATAAATGCTAATGTCAGGATGCTAACGTGCTCGAAATTACAATGCTAACACTGCAATATATAGCAGGTCAGATTTACCAGGTCTACCATCCTTTGTTTAGCCTGTTAGCAAGCTGAAAGTTGTTACATTCACGTTCAACTAAGCAAGAAAAGACCTCATGGTGGAACTGGAGGGAAAGTCAGAGCATCTCCAAAATCATTAATGCCCCTGAAAGCATTAAAGTATGTATAAAATATGATGATCCATCTAATTGCTTTGGGATATTTTAGTCTTGATCAAAGTGGTGGACCAACCAAACAATGTCCATAGAGACTATGTTGAGTAAGTTTTCACTTAACAAGAAAAATAAATAACTAGGCCATGTTTATTTCTTCCATTTTCCCCTACAGTATGGTCATGTCTGAGTCTGTCTACTTTGGATGAACTTTGCAGCTGTTGGCTCGTGGTTTAACCCCTGTGTTAATGATTCTTTGTCATTATTCACTTGCAGATTTTCCAAAGACTGGTCGGACGCCTCAACTTGACATGTCATTTCAAATTCGTTGCCAATGGGGCAGACCGGCACAGTTAGTTTAAGTTTTTTCTGCAGGAATTTTAAGGGTTTTGTTCATTCAAAAGATCGGGCTTCAGCAGCACCCTATCGGTAGCTACTGTATGTCTGAATTGCCAGTTGTATTAGCCATGTTGGGTGCCATAAAAGACTTATCCATTGAATTCACTATTTGCCAAAAACATGAGCCCATTCAATGAATGTGCTCCTTTAGCATGTTCCTGCACAACACTGCATTGATCCACATTGCTAGCATGGCTTCAAAAACATTGCATTTCCCCCTAAAAGACAGTTGTAGTCTAAAAACGTACTTTGTTGAAGGTAGGACTGAATGTCGGGGAGTGCAGCATGGTATATACAGAGTTGTGCATCACTTGTACTTGGTGAGGGAGTGGAAGGAAGAAACAGTGTTTCTCAAACTGTGTTATAGTCGTATTGGATGGAAGTTTCGTTGCTGTTTTCCAGTGCAACATTCAAATTTGCCAGTCAAGAAGTTATTCATGGTGTAAATTGTAATTTTCCGTTTTATGGGGACAAAGCAATTACACAATTACACCTTTAAGTGAGCAAGAAAAGTAAACTGATGAAGATCTGTTTCATGATAGTCTTGAACAGCTCTTCGGTTAGCAGCTGTTATAATGATCTCTACTGTACTGGCACTTGAGGTGGTAAGAATTATATAGAATTAAAATGACACAGACTGTGACTGTGTGTGTTTGTGTGATTGTAAGCAGGTGTGTGTACACTGCAGGGTGTTTCATTCCATTTGCATTTGTGGGTGTACCTATTTCATGTATACATGCTTTTTTTTCCAATATATTTGGCTCCATTTTTTTGTCAGAATGCTTGTGTATATTCTTACAGCATCTCGCTCGTGTGTCTCTGCTCTGTGCGCGCGCCGTGCAGGACAGCCGAGAATCTGCTAGAGGCAGCAGCATATTTTTTTTGTCAGCTACAGCACCTTAGGGATATCATGTTCTCCAGCACAACCACTGCGGCACATAGTTTATTAACTCCTAAAATTCACCGCTGCTCATTTTTCTTTAACCCCCCCCCTTCCTACTTTCCTGACACCTACAGTCTTTTATTCGCTTTGTCAGTGCAAATTGTTTGGTATGGTTCTTATTTGTGTAACACTGCAACATGTTTTTGTCAGACTAATGTTTGCACATATAATTACGAACATGAATTATGTATACATTTGTGTGTTAAAAGCCATGATTTATATGTGCTCATGCATAATTGTCACAGGGCCTTGAAGAAGACTAATGATGCCCTATTGTGCTACCAACATACCTAAACAACAATGACACAAGCAAATGTAGAGTTTAGCTTGCTTGTTCTGTGATGAAAACATAAACTACACACACCACAATTCCAAAATAGTTGAGACATTGTGTAAAATGCAAATAAAAAACTTATATTCCATGAAATACAGTACAAAGAGAGGATATGTAGAGTTCAAACTGATAAACTGTTTTGTTTTGTTTTGTTTGGAGCAAGTTTGGAACATTTAAAAGGTAAACGGGTTCTTCTGTAACAGTATGAAGGGGTCATCCATGAAAGGCTCAGCAGTTCACAAGCGTGGATGTGGCGAAGTTCACCATTTTGAAAAACTGTGTGGGCAATTAATCCAACAGTTAAAAAAAACAAAACAATGTTTCTCAACACAAAACTGCGAGGAACTGCATCATCTACAATCCATCATATCATTAAAAGATTCAGAGAATGTCCATGACCTTCAACCCCTTCTGGCAGCACTGCATTAACAACCAACTTGATTATATAAAGGATATTATATGGGTTCTGGAAAACTGCTGTCACTAAGAACAATTCATCACTGCAACTACAAATTCAAGTTAAGATTCTATCATGCAAAGCAAAAGCCATATATCAACAACATCCAGAAAGGCTGCAGACTTCACTGGGGCCCATGCTCATCTATAACGGACTGATGCAAAGCGGAAAAGTGTGCTGTGGTCTGACGAGTCCACATTTCAGATTGTTTTTGGAAATCATGGACCTGGACGTGTCCTCGGGGCTAAAGAGGAAAAAGACCATCCGGATTGTTACCAGTGCAAAGTTCAAAAGTTAGCATACCTGAGTTAGCGAGTTAGCAAGGCACATACAGGATTTGGAGAAACATATGCTGCCATCCAGGCGTCTTTTTCAGGGATGCAGCTGCCTATTTCAGCAAGACAATTCAAAACCACATTCTGCATGCATTACAACAGTGTAGCTCTGCTGTATTCAATTGCATATAGGTCAGAAAGGGTTTGCAAATCATTGCATTCTGTGTTTATTTATGTTTTACACAGCATCCCAACTATTTGGGGATTAGGTTTTGTATATAAAATGCCATTAGCAGCACATGACTCTTATAAAAAGATAAATATATTCCATTTTAGTCCTTTCATTGACTAAAATAATGTTTAAATGTGTATAAATGAGTGTGCAGCTTCCGTATTTCCATCCTAGAAACAACCTGTAAATCCTAACCCCGTCCCCATATGCTCACAGCTACATTCTGGCACTTAAAAATGACACTTGGCAGGTTCAAACGCCGACAAGATGTGGAGGGCATGCGGGCGACAACCCCCCATTCTGGGATGTTCTGCCCGTGGTTTGGTGTTGAGGAAAAAAAAGAAAAGAAATACGTGTATGTATGCTCTGTATGTGTGTGTGTGTGTGCAGTTCAGAGTGGTTCGAGTGCCAGGTTTCCGCTGTGCCAATCTGTAGCAGCCATGGAGCATCCTGGACTTGCTCAGCCATCAATCAGTCGCCTGCCATGGCTGAGTGCTTACAGACACACACACACACACCCGCGCGCGCACACACACACAGCCACTCATGAGCTCACACAAACCTCTGACAACCCTCAGTTCAGAGAAAACCAAGGCCACCCGCGACTTTATTAAAAGGCTACAGCTGTTGTGTACGTGGGCACGGAGCAAAAAAGATTTTCTCTCCCAAGATTCAACACAGACAACAGGTCGTGCTGCTTCGTCATTTTCTCAGTTTCTCTGCTTGTCATACTCTGCTGATAGCAATCTGGAGGACATAAATTCTCAGTTTCACAAGTTCATAGGACATAAATTTTACATTTGTGTGATGCTAGAGACTGTGTTCCCACTGGTGAGGGCTTTTAAATTCAACCACAACAGTCGGCACGATCCCGTGGCTTACTGTTGTCTACCAAGATGCATATCACGCAAACACTACAAGTACAGTACAGCACTAAACTCTTAGAGATTTTCCCCTTGACTCTTACGCTCTGCTACATTTTTCTAAGTGCCAATATGTAGAAGACTGCCTGCATATTTAATTCTCAATATATTAAATGGCTCGTTTAAAAGCCTTATGATTCCCTGCATATAGTTTCTCACAGATTGTGTTGACTTATGATACAAAGGGTTCTAAGTATTCTTTGTTAACGTTCTGGACAGATGCATAAGATTCCAGCACAAACACCCCTGAAGTGTGCTCACCCTTAATCAAGATGCAACACCTCCTGGCTACATGCTAACTACTACTAACAGTGATAATGCTAACATGCTAATGTTTTACAGACATAAGGTTTACCATATTTACCAACTTTTTTTTGCATGTTAGCATGCTAACATTTGCTAATTAGCATGAAACTAAAAGTATAGCTATTTTTCTTGCAGGAATTTGGTCACAAATTAAAGTTTTAATGAATTTCTTCAAACTTGCCACAAACGACCAACTGGGAGTACAACTGCATATTAGAAAAAAAAAAGTTTTATAAAGCGTTTTGTGGCTCCAGAAGGAGGAAATCTGTAAATGTCTTCACGTGATGTCACTTGAGTTAGCGTCAGCGTCACCTGAGTTGGGCTGCTACAAGCATAACACTACCAAACATCCGACAGAATTGATGGTGGTGGAATTGCATTGTGGGTAATGTAGGCACTCGTTTATGCCAGGTAACAGGAATGTGCAAAAAAAAAAATGATGTCACTGGTTCTGCTGCATCAATGTCAATTTGATCGTTTTAAAAACAAGAACACAGTGGTAGATCAGTGCAATCATTTTAACAATCAAACATGAAAAGCAGGCCTGATCAATGATTTAGTTTATATCAGTCATGTGGAAACACTTTACAAAGTGCCGCATAAAAGATTAAATGAAGAACAACAGCACAGAGAAATGACACGGATCAAAGATGAAACAAAATCTGTGAAATTGGCATATGACTGTCCTACGCATTTAATATTTGATAAGGTGATTATATGCAGTTTTTTCCAACGTAAATGATGCACTGCCTTGTCTAGAAAAGTATGTAGGGCTACGAAGCACATTTCATCATATATAATTCATTGAAGGGTTGAAAGTTGGCGCCGGCTGGCTTGTTTTTAGGATGCGGCTTCAAATGGTGCGGTTGTGTTTAGATTGTATGTCTTTAGGCTGAATTTGAACGGTAGGAGGCCGGAAGATCAAAGATGGCAGCCTGGGTGGCCATGTAGGAGATGTATTATCTTGCTGCTGGGTATTTCCGAAATGCTGGTGTACAGGGTCAGGTCTAATATTGGTTAGCGCAACTGGGGGTCTTTGAACATAGTGTTCATCCCATGGAGAAGCTTAAACAGGCTGCATTTAACACGTGAGGGAGTTTTCCCCCGACATGTGGGGTACGCAGGCATCATTTTCTTTTCAACTGAACTTAATGCTCAAAGAGATGAAAACATGAATTTTCCAACAGTCCGATACACTTCAGCCATGTACAGAATAGCTATATTCTACACAGTGTATAGCGGGAACAGAAGGTTATGTAATCTCAGGGGCGTTGTTCACCATTCATTCCAAATGATTTACTTAAGCAAATACCCGGCTGCTTATAAGCTTTCCAAATGGACTTGCAGTGTGTGGTTAATCATACGAGCGCTTTAAATATCACATACGCAGCACAGAGACAGGATTCATAAATAATGTGACGCCATCACGGAGATTGCTTATATCTATAATGCATGCTTTTGTTTGCTTCACATCCTGTCGGGCACTGTACCTGTCATACATGCCAGATCAATAGACACGTGGAAATTCATTACCGCATACAGAGAGGAATTAAATATTAAAGCTGTTGTGGATTCGTTGTAGAGACGTCCCTGTAGGTGAGAATGCTTTTCAAAGCGCGGTCCTTCGTGTAAATAAGAACAACACAGGTCCGGACGGAGCTTCAAAAGGGGAAAGATGAAATGAATATCTGGTCATAATTTGACTGACAGTGCTTGTGTATGTTTTGCACGATATTGCTGTCATCCATCCTCACCTTTCTCTGCAAGTCTGCTTGAAAGACCACGTCTTCCAAGGCATGCATATATCAAGAAGGAAGCTAGGTTTGGCTACGAGGAGCTTGGAATTTTAATGGTGGAGGTTACATCATGCAAAGACTGCGGAAGAAAGGTGTAATTTTAATAAAATTGTTTGACATATGATCACTATTAGGCTGCATGGAGATCTGCGCCAAACACAATGTTGATGATGGTAAATTTTGCAAAACCCTGGTTCTTACATTATGTTTCTGCTTAGAACTAGAAGTGCACTCAGACAGCGCAAACTGCCAGCAAGACCAATACTCCAGTTTTCTATGATATGCAAATCTGCAAGTGCAACCTTCAGGGCTAATAATAATGCTTGTTCATGCAAAACATAAAGTTTGAACATCTTCTCTGGTCAAGTTTACTGCACACAATTCAAACTTGGATATTGTGTACTGTGTCTCATATCTCATCTTGCAATGTGAAGAAAAGTGAAAAATAATTAATGCATCTGCTAAAAGGACAGCACCAGAAACAACAGTATGTGTGCATCGCCACTCAAAGATGGTTATGGCATATAAACTATGATTAAGGTTGGTTAGAAACCTTTGCAGTTGTCTAGGTTGGAGAAAATGTCACGCAACAAAAGTGAACAGTAATTGCACATCTGTGCAGGACGCCAACTCAGGCCTCTTGCATGAAAGCTGCTAACAGCCCATGCACTATATCCTGAATTTTACACCCTTGTATTCGGTACATAACTCCCTCTATTGGTACTGTAAATTGTGACCTACTGTACAGAATCATCCAACGTGAGCGTAATTCCTAGGATTGTGGGCTTTGGGCTCAAAAATAATGGCATCAACATTTATTTGAGGCTTAGCTGAAGGGTGTTATTAGAAATAAATATTCATAAATCTAACAAAAAAATCTTCCACACTGTGGGATGGCAGGAAAAAAAAAGCTAAAGGCAGTGGGTGCAGTGATTGAAACAAGAACGTGCAATAATCCAACCCTATCACCAGAAAGAAACATCAGTGAGGGAAAACCTCAGATTGTGTTCAATAGACATATTTCCATTCATGTGTTTTTATGAGCATTTTGAACTATTGCTTTAGAGGCTGATGGAAACTACAAAATTCCAAAAACAGTCCTCTATTTTGCCAAAAAAACAAAGAAAAAAAACAAAAGAAACTCAATTTCACTAAAAAGTTTTTACATTCACTTGAGGAGGTTTTGCCTTTTTCAAAAAAGAGTTAAGGCATTTAATCTTAACACATGAAACAAACAGAAATGTCATATTTCCATCCTGTTTTCTACACTGCTTTTCAACATTTAAAGCTTTTCAGGCTGGAGTACTGCTGATCTCAATGCACCAACTCTTCATGGCATAATAGCAGTGGATGGTAACAAGCATTCACTCGCATTTTCTTTTGCCCATTTTCTCGAAAGTGGGTTGAAATTTGAGATACATGTGGATGGAAACACAGCAAATGACTTTGTTCTTCCTTTCTTTTCTTGAATTACTTTTTTAAAAACCTCCAATGCTAACATTCCACATTTAATTATAATTTCGATGAGCCAACTCCTAATAATTGTATAATGGCAGTGAACTGAAGAAAGCATTCACTCGCATTTTCTTTTGCTGACTATACATTAGATGTAAGCACAGCGAATGACTTTTTTCCCCTCAAATGACTATTTTTTTTCTTTATACTTTTCTTTTTTATGGCTTACTGCACATGTCAACCAGAGCATGACTAGCAAAAGACAGTGATAATTGTTGTAAATAACATACATACATGGCAGGCTACTTTCAGCTTTGCCTCCTAGCGTGCGTTTCCTTGGACACTGGGCTGCACTAAACACAATGCCGACCAGTTGTCTCCAAACATGTATTCTCAATAATGACAGAATCGCCATCTGGCTCCATGAGAACATGTTACATAAATGCATGTATATCCTCATAGAATCTGGCATGTAGATGGACATTTATACAGCCATTTAAAATGCAGCTGCATATCAAGCAGCGAGTAAGAGACTCTTAAGGGCTGAAAACACAGCTGCACGCCTACCTGGACTTTTTCAGAGGCTAAATAAACATCTGGAAATATGTATAAATAAATAAGAAATGCCTTCGAGCCAATAAATCAGTGTACAAACAAAGCCAATCATGAAGTATCAGTGAGTCAACAGAGCGCGTCAGATTGGGGGCTTTAAACACAGTATCAAGGCTGAGCAGAGCTGCAGAGCGGATGTTTACCAGCAAGCGTGCTGTAAATTCAGGTCAGATCTCTAACAGATTTATGCTCAGTTTTTTTTCTCTCCCCCTCACTCACAAACACAGTCACAGCCGTCCCCCCCACCTCCTCCCCTGGGAGCCACAGGTGTTGGCAGTGATGGCTGTGAAATGAGTTCTCAGTGAATGAGGGTTTCAGCCTCAGTTTGAACCCCTCAGCTTGGCAGAGGGCTACAATGCTCTCAGCATTCTGCGGTCGGCCTGTATCTCTTTACCCCGTCTCCCAAATCTCTATCACTATTGTTCTCACCCTTTCTTCTCAGTCATGCGTGTCCTTTGTCCTCTTTTTTTTTTTGCCCCCCGTCTCTCCCAGCTTTGTGTTCTTTCCAGAGCACATGACGCTGGAAAAGCTTTGAGCTGTGATGTCGCTTTGACATTTTTTTTTTTTTTTTTAGTGCAAACAAGACACTCGTGTGGTCGCCCAGTTTGATTTTTGATGATCTGCCGCCTCATGTAGCTCTGTGTGCTACGCTCTTAGAAATAAGGGCACCAAAAGGGTTCTTCCTGAAGGGCTGAGGTTTCTGAAGAACCCACCAAGCGTTCTTTATAAATACTAAGGGCTCAGTTAAGAACCCTTTTCATCAAAGAATCCTTTTTGGAACTCTTTAGTCGAGGGTTATTTGGAGGTACAGTTCCAAGTGGAAGCTTTATAAAGGGCTCTATCAGGAACCACAAAGTGTTCTAGTTAGCGTCTTTAATTCTAAGAGTGTAATAAAAAACAAACAATGATGACAGATATCCATTTAATCCTCTGTTTAGAATGTAATGTGCACATGAAGCTGTGTTTTGCATGTTTATGTGTCATCCTGTTAGTCATAACGGGGATTTCAAATGCAGCGTTGGGTCTATTTTTGTACATTAAACTGGTCAAAAACAAGAGTCCCGCAGCGAGCCAAATGAGAAAACAAAAAATCCTGCAAAGACTGCAGCCTCACCACGCGGGATTCCGCCGAGAATGACAATGTAAGACCCCATAGTGCTAATTGGGAAAACTAATGCATGGTTTAACCTCCACGATCAGCCACGTAATTACACAATTGAGGTTTTAATCTGGCAGATTAAGAGAGTTACAGCAGCGCAAGAATCACAAGCACAAAAAGTGGGTCAGCTTTACCTAGCAGAGAGGGCATATTACCTTTCATCTCATTTCCGTCATTTTAATTTAGCTACATCACAATAATGGCGACTTCTGACATTTGAAATAATCAAAAGAGTTACACACTTACACTTTTTCTCCAGCAGTGTAATTGATTTCACGTAACGGGGAACATCAAAGAGGGGTTTGTTTCGAGTCAAGGACCTTCTCCATGCTTTTTGATCTTCCCGCACTGTTTTCATTATTGTCAAACCAACACTAACCCATATTTATGGATGAGCGTATTCAACAAATCCAACCTCTTCTAATTACAGGGAATAAAAGGCAGTTCTATTTTGGATGAAAGCCTGCTGACAGAGTTGGCATTGTTGAAACGAGCGCCGTATCGCCTCTTTTATCACTAATAGCTGCCGAAGACAGCTGAAATCCAAGTTTTACTACACAAATACTGTACACACTCTGAGAAGTAAACAATAACTAGAACTACTGTATAAAGGGTTCTTTGGCTTGTCCCCATAGGAGAACCCTTTTTGATTCTACCTGGAACCCTATCAAAGAGTTTTACCCGTGAACCAACATAAAGAGAGAGGTTCTACAAAGAACTTTTACACCTTCTGTTGTTGCTAACAAAACTCAAGGGGTTCTACCAAAAACCGCTTTATACTTCAAGGGTTTTATCCAGAACCCAGTCAAGGGGTTCTATCAAGAAAAGGGTGCTAACAAGAACACGTCCAGAGGTTTCTACTCAGAATCCTTTTGTATTTAACGGGTTTTACTGTATCTAGAACCCACCCAGGGGGTTCTGCCGGAAACCCTTATATATTACGATACTAAAAACCCCTGATGAAAGAGTTCTTCAAGGATTCTAAAGATGCTAAGAAGAACCCGCCCTGGGGTTTCTACTAAGAATCTTTTTTATATTCAACAGGTCTTATCTAGAACCGACCCTGGGGGTTCTACTAAAACTCTTTTATATTATGGTACAAAGAACCTTTGAAGAAAGAGTTCCTCAAGGATCTTTAAGGTGCTAACAAGAACCCACCCAAGGGTTTCTACTGAGAGCCTTGTCTGTTCCAAAGGTTTTATGTAGATCATTTTTGAGAAAACATGCAGAAAACATTTTTATATTCCACGGGTTTTATCTAGAGCCCACCCAGGAGGTTCTACTGAGAACCCTTTTATATTCAAAGGGTTTTATCTAGGATTTCACCAATCATTGAACTCTTTCTTTCAAAAGGAGCCAACCAACCAAGAAGAACTGCTTTCTTCAAAAAAGGGTCTTCAAAAGCAAGTGGTTCTGAGTGCAGGTACACACATATTTCTTTATTCATGTGTCGATACACATGACTTATTACAAGAAATCGCGTCCAAGGACTCAACACGAAATGCACAACAGTGTGCCAAAGGACAGACACTACAATGGTTTGATGCTCCTGGACTCATATTCAGTTGTCTGAGTCTCACTCACACATACACAAACACACAGCCTGTCTTTTATGCCAACATATTGCAGGTCTGGGCTCGCCTCAGCTCAGGGCAGGCAGACAGACGCAAGGGTCACCGCCTCACAGCTTGCGATGGGGCTAATTGATGCCCAGTAGCTTCGGGAAAGTAAACAGACTCGTGACAATGTCTTTATTTTGTTCTTTGCTTTCATACATTTTTCAAGGCCACAACACAGCATGTGGAGTTGTCTTGTTTAGTGATACAGTTTCAATACGAGATGTGTATAAGAGACAGACATTAAACTGGTCAAAAACAAGAGTCCCGCAGCGAGCCAAATGAGAAAACAAAAAATCCTGCAAAGACTGCAGCCTCACCACGCGGGATTCCGCCGAGAATGACAATGTAAGACCCCATAGTGCTAATTGGGAAAACTAATGCATGGTTTAACCTCCACGATCAGCCACGTAATTACACAATTGAGGTTTTAATCTGGCAGATTAAGAGAGTTACAGCAGCGCAAGAATCACAAGCACAAAAAGTGGGTCAGCTTTACCTAGCAGAGAGGGCATATTACCTTTCATCTCATTTCCGTCATTTTAATTTAGCTACATCACAATAATGGCGACTTCTGACATTTGAAATAATCAAAAGAGTTACACACTTACACTTTTTCTCCAGCAGTGTAATTGATTTCACGTAACGGGGAACATCAAAGAGGGGTTTGTTTCGAGTCAAGGACCTTCTCCATGCTTTTTGATCTTCCCGCACTGTTTTCATTATTGTCAAACCAACACTAACCCATATTTATGGATGAGCGTATTCAACAAATCCAACCTCTTCTAATTACAGGGAATAAAAGGCAGTTCTATTTTGGATGAAAGCCTGCTGACAGAGTTGGCATTGTTGAAACGAGCGCCGTATCGCCTCTTTTATCACTAATAGCTGCCGAAGACAGCTGAAATCCAAGTTTTACTACACAAATACTGTACACACTCTGAGAAGTAAACAATAACTAGAACTACTGTATAAAGGGTTCTTTGGCTTGTCCCCATAGGAGAACCCTTTTTGATTCTACCTGGAACCCTATCAAAGAGTTTTACCCATGAACCAACATAAATAGATAGAACTAACTGTGAAAGGTTTCACCCAGAGAGGTTCTACAAAGAACTTTTACACCTTCTAATGTTGCTAACAAAACTCAAGGGGTTCTACCAAAAAACTCTTTATACTTCAAGGGTTTTATCCAGAACCCAGTCAAGGGGTTCTATCAAGAAAAGGGTGCTAACAAGAACACGTCCAGAGGTTTCTACTGAGAATCCTTTTATATTTAACAGGTTTTACTGTATCTAGAACCCACCCAGGGGGTTCTGCCGGAAACCCTTACATATTATGGTACAAAGAACCCTTGAAGAAAGAGTTCCTCAAGTATCCTTAAGGTGCTAACAAGAACCCACCCAAGGGTTTTTTGTGTTTTTATGTAGATAATTTTTGAGAAAACATGCAGAAAACATTTTTATGTTCCACAGGTTTTATCTAGAGCCCACCCAGGAGGTTCTACTGAGAACCCTTTTATATTCAAAGGGTTTTATCTAGGATTTCACCAATCATTGAACTCTTTCTTTCAAAAGGGGTTCTTTGGATGAAAACAATTCTTAATGGAACCATTTTATCTAGAACCCACCCAAGGGGTTATACCGAAAACCTTTTTATATTCCAAGGGTCTCATGCAGAACCCAACCAAGAGGTTCTTTTAACAAGAACCGCTTTCTTCAAAAAAGGGTCTTCAAAAGCAAATGGTTCTGGGCAGAACCATATTGGAACCCTTATTTCTAAGAGTGCAGGTACACACATATTTCTTTATTCATGTGTCGATATACATGACTTATTACAAGAAATCGCGTCCAAGGACTCAACACGAAATGCACAACAGTGTGCCAAAGGACAGACACTACAATGGTTTGATGCTCCTGGACTCATATTCAGTTGTCTGAGTCTCACTCACACATACACAAACACACCAGCCTGTCTTTTATGCCAACATATTGCAGGTCTGGGCTCGCCTCAGCTCAGGGCAGGCAGACAGACGCAAGGGTCACCGCCTCACAGCTTGCGATGGGGCTAATTGATGCCCAGTAGCTTCGGGAAAGTAAACAGACTCGTGACAATGTCTTTATTTTGTTCTTTGCTTTCATACATTTTTCAAGGCCACAACACAGCATGTGGAGTTGTCTTGTTTAGTGATACAGTTTCAATACGTTGCTTTTACTTACGCTGGCTATTTTTAACTTGCAAATGGCATTGAGACTCCCAGCATAACGCAAATCAGATTATTATCAGAAAAAATACCCAATGACGGGGAGTAAAGTTGGCTTTTATACACCAGACTTAAACGCAAGTGTCAAAACATATCAGGGCACTTTGTCCAAATGAACCCAAGCAGACCGAGAAATTAAAATTCATATTACACTAAATTTTGGTTTAGCCTCTGAACAGTAAAATGTCAACCCTATCCTAAGGCAAGTACATTGATATTGGATTCTGCATATTTCTTTCTACAAAATCTACAAATGATAACTGTGGTATGTGTAAGGTTAGGGGAAAAAAATAGGGCAACCTCTGAAATGTAGTGGAGTAAAAGTCTAAAGTAGCATAAAATACAAACACTCAACGTACGAGTACCCCAAATTTGCACTCGAGTAAATGTACTTAAATTACACCACTGGAAGAGGCAGAAGTAGAGTGACACTATGCTCAGATATCTTAATTTCTCTTTCATACATATAAACATAACTCTCCATTTGGACAATCTGGCATGGCAGCAATATCTCTTGGTTTATGTTGGAGTTGTGGGCAGATTTTTCTTCTTTTAAAAAAAAATGTGTTTACATGACTCACAAAATGCTAAGATATATCTTTTAATTAGTCACTGCACCCGATTTGCATAAAACCTGTCACTTTTTTATTGACATGCTTGTTAGGGATTGAATTAATTCCGAGCACAAGTATAGCAAAGGGTTATTTAAATTACTGCAGGTTGCAATTAAAAATAAATTGATTTTAAGTTTTTTTTTTTCCCCTTTAAAAATATGTACACGCCTGAGTGCTTTTCACCTTAATGGGTGAATGACCTAACAATTCACTTCTCTACATTTTAAATATGTTCATGTAATTACTTTGACAAGTGCAGCGCAGTCTGTATAAATATG
This sequence comes from Lutjanus campechanus, assembly GCA_027495735.1. Lineage (NCBI taxonomy): Eukaryota > Metazoa > Chordata > Actinopteri > Lutjaniformes > Lutjanidae > Lutjanus > Lutjanus campechanus. The sequence continues at coordinate 27,593 of JAJHUR010096391.1, forward strand.
GCTTTTAGGACTTCATAGAGACAGGGAAAAAAAGGTCTGCAGCAGAGATATGTACACAACATAAACAGACACAATGACGCGCACATCTGCCAGAGCATGACAAACACAGCAGACACGCTGCCCCCCCGCCCCACCCCCCGCTGCTTAACTCTCATGTCCAGTTCAATGTCAGTGTCAATCTATCGTCACGAGAGCCGCTCTGCGTGGGGAGTCAGAAATCTGCCGAATGACCGCTGACTCGTGTCTTTGATGAGGTCAGACTGGTGGGGGGAAAAAAACACAGAAAAATACATCCAGACACAGCTGGAGCGTCCGTGTTCAACAACACCCTGCGGAGTGAGGAAATGAGAGAAATACTAAACATTATTCCTTTTTCACAGGACATTTCAAGGGAACAGCCTACGCTAAATTTCCATTATTCATGTGTCCTCCTCACAGGTCACTGGCAACTAGCACAAATTCTAAAATATTAAAAATAAGGACTGATTAAAATTAAATGATTATCTATAATACAGGGTACACTTAGAAATAAGGATGTTAACTGGAACAATAAAAGCTTCTTCAGCTTGTCCCCTTGGGAAAACCCTTTGTGGCTCCTGGTAGAACTTTTTATAAAGGTTCCACTTGGAACACTTCAGAGAGTTCTACCTAGATCGCATCTTAAAGAGTTACACCAAGAACCATCTGTGAGGGGTTACACCAAGAACCCCTTATGCGAGGTTCTACAGAAAAACCTTCTATGGTGTGATCTCTCCACAACTTTTCCACCTTTTAAGGTTGCTGATAAGAACCCACTCACAGGGTTCTACTGAGAAACCTTTTATAGTCCAAGGGTTTTATCTAGAACCCAGAGAACCTTTTTATATACCTAGAAACAAATGTTTCTGAGTACAACCTCAGCCCTTTAGGAAGAACTCTTTTGGAACCCTTATTTCTAAGAGCGTACTTTAAAATAACATATACTTAAATCTGAGTATTCTATGTGAAATATTGGTAGAATTTGCATAATATCCGAATACAAGAGTCACATCAAGCGTATGGTTATGTCGAGTATGTGCTGATATAATTAATCTGGGAAAAGCAGCCCAATCAGAAGGCCTTGGTGGAAAAACAACAACCCTTAGCCTACTACTTAGCCTGATGAAGGCCAGCCATTAGACAGTGATTAAACATGAGCTCAGCTGTTTGCATTCTTAATTTATTGATTTACATTTAGCACTAATGCGATTTCTACTTATAGACCTGTTTTGTAATGTGGTTAGTGCTTTAACCTTTCTGCAGCCATACCAGGTGTTATGCTGCTGAGAAGCAGGTCAGTGAAAAGTAGGGTTTGTGTGTGTGTGTGCTGTGGCCTGATGAGTCCACATTTCAGATTATTTTTTAGAAATCGTGGACGAAGTGAGCAAGCTAAAGAGGATAAGGACCATCCAGATTGTTACCGACGCTAATTTCAAAAGCCTTGTGATGGTATTCTTTTGCAAAATATGATCATATTTGTCAAGCCATTATGCGCTCTGTTGCTGGGGCCAGGGATGCCCAAACTACCCACCGATGAGCTTGGCATGAGGTCATGTGACCAGATGCTTCTCTACTTTAGTTTTTAAAGATTTGTTGCATGTCTTGCCTGCTGCTCCTCTGAATCCTCCGCTGCCAGAGCCATGTAGAGTGTTGCTGAATGTTAACTAGGCACATTTGGGGATGCGTCTGTAATGTACGCACCACAGGGGAACTATTTTAATGGCCAGCTCAGGCATGTGGGACCGAGGAATTGGTGTCATACTGGCACAGAATTTTGGTGCCCAACCCTAGCAGGGAATGATCAAAAACAAAAAAAAACAACTTCTCTCAATGTGACGAAATACTGTGTATTTACCGCCGCCAAAACCGATGCAAGCAACGAGTGTACTGCAACCGAGGCAGCAGTCTGATTATGCAAAAGGTCAGGATAATTCACTTGATGGCGAGAGCAAAGCTATTCCATGTTGGGGCTTTAATGGGGGATTTAAGTGTTCTCATTGATGTTGAGTCATCGCACTGTACATCCCATGAAACCCCCTTGAGAAGACACACCGTGGCCTGAAATGCCACTGCTGAAGATGGAACACGCATTTCAACATTTTATGGGGAAGGCGGCTGCACATTAGAGCTGTGAAAGCTCAAGTCATGGCCTGACACGCCACTTAGCAAAGAAATGGTGGCTAACAAATAGCAGTTAGCCTGGATGTATTGAGACGGGCAATTAGCTAAACCACTCTGTTCTGCAAACAGTCGTGTTTTACCTCAACTGATCACCGGGTTGATTTGTGATTTCATGTACCTGAACAAATGCTATGAGCTTTATTGCAGCTTTCAGCTAGCATACATTAAGTGAGGAAGCCTGTGGAGCTGAAATGTACTTCAAGTTATGTGTTGCTTGCCTGAAATAGTTGACATAATTGACCATTTATAAGTTCTTTTTCCTGTTAAGTGTTCCAATCTCTCATCTTGTTGGCTTTCAACCCTGAAACATTTAATCGGCAACTAGCAATTACAAAACAATCCTTGCAATCACATTCTTTGTGTTCAGTGCAATCTAATGTTGATTTTTTTGTTCAGTGTGAAAGACTGACACAGAAATATCTCCAGTGAATTCATGCATTTGAAGCATACAGTATATTCTAGAATAGCACTATGGTGTGTGGTTGATTGTATCTGCAGGGACCCCGCTCTCTGACTGTATTACCTTATTTTCTTGTGTTTTTGCTGTACTCAGGACTCTTCTGGGCTTCAGCCTGCTGGCAGGGATGCGTCGCCCTCAGCCAATACTACACACAGGTTTCAAGGTTGGAACTTGGACCTATAAAAAAATGTGGCGAGCAATGGTTAGATTGCGTTCTCCATTTCTTCCCTCTGCTCTCTGTCTGAGCTCCAAAGAAAGAGTTTTACACACATATACACACACAGGCAGAGCAAACTGAGGATTGCTGTGGCTGTAGTCACACAAAATCCACTGTTAGAATGTAATTGCTGTGAAACACTCAGAATATAACAGAGTTTTTTTCTCATTCACTTCACTTTGCTCTTGCTACCGGCATTCGCTCTTCTAATTCACAGTCTATGTAGGAGGGACCAACCTTGAATGGTGCATTTGAAAATGTTGCAGATTCTACCTTTAAGGCCCTTGAAGTATTTTATCCTGTGTGTTGTTTTATGTTGCTGCTAATTTTCCTACAGGTGCTAGTGTTTTATTTATGGCGTTGCTATGTATTGGATTTTATTTTACCCATTGTTTTATGTTTTATGCTTTGATTATTATTGTAGGCCTATGGGTTTGATATTATCTGCTTTATACTATCTAAATGTTAAATGACTATATTTTGAGTTCAGCATCCGGCCATGCAGCACCCAAACCAGGTCGACCAATCACTGGGGTTCGGATTGGAGACTGAAGCCTCTTGCCTCTTGTGTGAATGGCTGGTATATGTTAATCATTGTGCTAACTCGAAGAAACTATTATTATTGAGGCATTCATTAAACTACCTGGGGACTGGGCTTAGATTTAAAAAAAACTGACACAGTGGGAACTCCTTTGTTTTGACTTGCTCTGAGCAGGGGTGTTGTTCTCATTGTTTTATTAAGTTAAGACATGTAGTGAGGCTTTTGTTTTCATTTTTGGTTTCCTTTAGAACAAAAAAATTGTATCTCTAGTGTAAGAGTCCTCTTGGTTATATTTAGTCCTTTTCTTTTGTCGTTTGCCTCACCCATTTCTGTCAATTCTCCAAACCCTTCATTAATTAAATAACTTAATTTACCATAAACACTTTGCAAGTGCTTTCCTTAATTGATCATTGGTAAAATTAACAGTCAATTAATCAATTAATAGTTATTAAAAAACAATTGCAACTAATGCGTTTCCCCTATTAATCAGCACTTCATTTCCATAGCAACATGTTGCTTATTCTGACAGCATTACACAGCCTACAAAATATACATAATACTTGAATGTCAGGTAACACGTGGAGCGTGCTCATAAAAATAACCTTTGCTATGTTTCAGCTCCATATTTGATAGTAGATTAATTAAAATTTGGACCGATCGATCAAATTCTTAATGACCCACTGATCGATCCTTTGACCAGTTTTGTGACTTTTGTCGATTGCATCCATATTGCAAAGGTTTATTTATTATTGTTATTTGAGAGTAATGTTTCTCATTGCCACTCTATGCCCTAATGAAGGCTCTTTAGTCAAAACATGTTGGCATATCCATGAATTAATAAAGGATTTTTTTTGTATTTATCAGCCTCAGATCTCTCCAGATTGCCAACTATTAATTTGCACTTTTCATTCACCTTTCATTGTCAGTAAACATTTTGTGTTTTATTTTGCTGGCACCCTCCATGAAGAGCACCTGATTTTTCATGTTTTTACATCACCTGCACTACTTTATTGACCCAGTGCAGCACTGGCCCATAAACCTCCCCAGCCTCTTTAATGCTCACTCAAAGTGCCTGAAAGTTGACCACCAATTTTTGAAAGTAAAGAATTCTGAGCAAACTGACTGACACAGGTTGGCTAAACAGGAGTGCCAGCACGACTCTACTTGTAGAGGACCGATTGCCAAGGACCCCGGCGAGACTTTGCCCTACTGGGGAAAAAAAAAAAATTGGTATCTGTAGCCCTATGTGAAATAGCCGTAGTTCAGTGCCCAATAGATGTCTTTTTTCAAGATAAAATGCCATATTTTAGAGTGGTCTTTTATTGTGACCAGTTCAGGGAAAAACACAGACTTTGGCACACTTTGGACTGGTCACCACAGGTCACAATCATGCTGTTTAAACAGCATCTCCACACCTGGTGGTTTGGTGATTCTCCCTGGGCTGTCTGGGTTGGGAAAAATAAAGAGCTTAGATCTTTCGTTTCACCTCATGAAAAATGGGAGCAAAACCATTGTTGTGTTTATATTTTTGGTGAATGTTACTGGAGCTAGATCCCATATTATGCAAACCTGCCTGTGTACTCAAGACAGCTTTATTTGGTCACCAATCCTTCGAAAAACCGGCCTGTTTGTTGAAAGCTTACAAATGCAGACACACAAACATTCGAGCTCCTCCTTCCTTTGGTCTCTTGTAGCTTTATTGGGGAGTTGAAGCAGAATCGGAAATGTCTGCAGAGTGTTAGTTTACCGCGACCCCCGAAAAGGAAAGAAAACAGAAGCAGTAATTGGTGGCACTCTGTCCGTCTGACTGTGTGATGAAATCCCCAGGATTGCATCAGCGCCGAGAGAAACTTGAAACACATTGGATATTGTTATAGACTTGAGAGCAACTCCATCATGAAACTCTATTTCAAACACAAATGGGTGAGAACATGGAGGAGTGACATGCTGTGTTGGTAGTGCGGCTTTGTCTTTCAAGAGAAGTTCAGCTTCAAAGTGTTCTTACATATGCACTGAGGACACAGGGAATCTGTCTGAACATCGACTGTGTGTGCGGTGACACGCGGCTTCAAAGTGCAACTCAAGAATGCATTGAGAGTATTGGACATTCATCTTAACATCCCTCTGTTCTAACATATATCAAAGAGTCGCTCAGCACCACAGGGCAACTAATGGGATTTAAAAGAGGAAGTTGCTTTCCGCCAAATTTTGCCTCATAAATTGTAGTCTATTAACACACCAAGTGAAGTTTATTTCTTTTATTTTTTAACATCTTTTCCCTCTGCTGCCACTCTACCTTGTTTGTGTAATCATGAAAGAGACTCGAATGATAACACATTCCAGTAATTTATCAGTCGGCGTCCCTTTCTCTCCTAAATCAGTACAAGCTGATAGAGCTGTTGCGTTCGGCGCGCAGTTACTTAAAAGGCCAACGCGCAACACTACTTGTCAGCTCCAACTTTATCTTCCGCAACAATCTGAAAGCGTTCTGACAGGCGTGGTTTTTGAGGGTGACATCCGCCTCAAAACTCTTTGATAGTACATCATATAATCAGCGCGGCGAAATTTGACGAGTGATTTCTAAAGAGCTTTCTGTAATTTATTTGATTTGAGACTGTTTTCGTACACAACAAATCCTCATACCTAAATGACATAAACAGGTCACTCATCAGCACCTTCCGGCTTCAAGATGAGATATTATTGTCTGTTATAATTCTCACTGATTACATACTGGTCCTCAACCAATCATAGCTTGCCATCTTACAAGCTGTTACACAACGCAGCCGCGCCTGGTGGAATTTAGCCGTTGGAGACAGAAAAGACGTTTAGGGAAAGATCATGGTTTGAGGTTAAAATGATCACTCACACCAGATCTTTGGTAGATCTGGGTTTCTCTTCTAGACACGACCCTGGTATTCATCAACATTGTCGACATATTGGACAGGGCAAGACTGGCCTGTAAATAGGGCAGTGAATTTGACGTACAACCCTACTGTATATCCAAAATCTATCATGATATCTAGTCTCATATCAGGATATGATATAAGCCGGACCCTGTGGCTTACAGCGCCAGCTATTACTGGGCTGATATCGTGCAGCCTGAACCTGGCATTAAACTATCACTACAACAACTCCAAAAAGAGTCAAATAAGCATTTTCTGATAAGCCACTTCTACGGTTAAAGGCTCTGGACAACCATTTAAGGTGTTTTCAATTAACCTGATTGATTGAACCTCTGCTCAGGTTGAAGTTGAGTGAAGGCAACTACAGTACAGCAATGGGGAAGATGTCAATCAAGCACATTGTGTACAAGTCTTACACAGTCCCGAAAAAGAGGTCAACTCGGGCAAATAAGTGAAAAGTAACAGTACTGGGGAAATGCAACAAAAGGAAACAGCCTTAAAAGACCATTTTTCCACTGCAGCCACAGTGATATAGGGTAAATCACAGGTGTTGTACTGTATTATTGGCATTATTGTCTGACGATTAGGTTAAGGGTAGGTTCACCAACTTCATAACAGCATTAAAAATTAGACAATTTTTAATGTCCTCAAGTGGAATAACTTGTAAATGGTGCATAAAATTATGGCATTTTTGTTCAAATGTACGGCCAATGCTGTTGTTTCCCTGGTGAGGACACAGATATGCAACAGCTGAGCAGCTTTTCAGTGAAGAAAAAAACATTTAGAATCGGGGGGTTAATTCAAGTTTAGCAAAATTATTACATCAGTATATTTAGTGTCTGATGGCGGCTCACATCTGACCCTTGTTATACTATGAGATGCAGCAAGACGACTATTTAACCTTTCACCCATTCACTGCTGCTGCCTGGTAAAAAGAGCACCCCTGCCCTCGCCAATTGAGTTACTCGCTGCCATTTGGCAGATTCACTTTCCAAGTGCTTACACATGCAAACAAATTACGCACTTAGAAATAAAAACTGCCACGGTGATATACAGCAGCACATGGATGCACACAGAGAAAACTCAGCAGCCACCAGCTTTTTCCCTTTGTAGTTTGCCACACCCATTTCAACTTGTCAATCCTCCAGCCGCTTTAAGAAAATAATGTACCATCAAGACCTTATTTTATGTTCCCTCCCTTTATCCACCACAAGTTAGGTTAGAATAATGGGGGCTCGTCCAGGAAAGTCTGTTAAAAGCTTCCCAGAACTTGGAGCTTGGAGTGTTTTGGGGTTGTTGCGGTCCTTATCTAGGACTAATCCTGCATTCATGTGGTATCGAAATAATCCGAACAACGACCACCCGACTGGGAACATTCACGCGCACGCCCACCTGTGCCGGTAGCAGCGGTCATCTGTTAAAATACCCCCCTAACCGAAGTTATTAATAGCTTGGAGTTACACACTGAGAAAAACTCTGAACTTTTGTAACAAACACACCTTTCTCATCAGTGTGTGACTTATATCAGGACCGTTGCACACGTGCGTGCACACACACACACACACACACAAGCGCTGCAGAAGTAATATTTTGTTTTTCAGGACTTAATCCCCCTCCTGTCTCACTATCTCCAGGATCTGCAGTATCCATTACCTTGGTCCTTGCAATCCCCCCAAGATTACTTTGTTATCATCCATCTATATCTGTCCCTCACTTTATTTCCCAACCTAACCCTCCCTCCCTCACTTTGTTTTCCTCTCATACTGTATAGCCTCTGCTCCTCCACACCCTCTCCCCCCCTCCCCTCCGCCTCCTCCGTGTCTCAGCTAATTTTATTAATAGAAACTAACCACTCAGACATCAGTGGGTTGTAAATGACCGCAGCCTCTTTCCCCCCCCCACTTCTTTGCAGAGATAAAGAGAGGAAAAGAGGAAGAGAAGGCGCTAGAAAAAGAGAGTAAGAGGGAAGAATCAGAAAAAAGAAAGAAAAATCGAGGAGAGAGAAAGGAAAAGTAATTAAGCCGAGGGGAGAGGGGGAGAGACTAGAGACCCCACTCAATAAATCAGAGCCGCCGAGCAACCTGTCAGTCTCCAGGCTCTTTTTATTGGTCACTGAGGATCAGCTAGTATTAGTCACCGGGGTCTCGCTGTGTGTGTGATTGGGTGCTTGAGTGGGCAATGTGTGTATGTGCGTGTGTGTATTTGCGTCTGGACGGATTCCATCAATAACACATGGATCGGGGCCACAGGCAGAGACAAGGAGTCATGTTGGAGATGGTGGGAGACGTGCAGAGGACGAACAGCAGCGTCCACGTCTGATTGTTACTGTGAGCGCTGCATATGTGTCTGTCAGTGCACTCTGAGGATTTGAGGTGCTAGCTAGAACCATAAAGTGTTCTTAAGCTTGTCCCCACAGGACAACTCTTTTTTTTTTGTTCCTGGTAGAACCTTTTATAAAGTTTCCACTTGGAACCCTTTCAAAGAGATCTACCTAGAATCTAACATAAAGGGTTATACAGAAACCCCTATGAGAGGTTCTACAGAAAACCCCTCTACGGTGTAATGGTTCCACCCAGAATCCTGTCTGGGGGTTCTATCCAGAAACTTTCAACCCTCTAAGGGTGCTAACAAGAACCTACTCAAGGGGATCTACCGAGAACTCCTTTATATTCCAAGGGTTTCATCTAGAACCCACTTCGGGGTTCTATGGGCAATTCTTATACTCTAGAATCCACTCAGAGGGTTCTACTGAGTTTTAACTAGACCATACTCAGGGTGCTCGAGTAGAATCTTTTTATAAGCCACTTGGGTTCTACCAAGAATCATTTTGTTCTCCAACGGCCTTATCTAGAAGCCCCTGGGTGGGTTCTACCAAGAAGCCCATTATATTGCAAAAGTTTTATGTTGAAGCCACTTGGGTTCTACCAAGAACCATTTTGTATTCCAAGAATCTTATCCAGAATCCTCTCAGGGGGAAAATGTTCTATCTAGAATCCACTCATAAGGTTCTACCAAGAACCCTGTTGCATTCCAAAAGTGTTATCGAGAACTCTCTTATATTCCAAGAGTTTTATCTAGAACTCACTCAGGGGGTTCTACCAAAAATCTCATATTTCAAGAGTTTTATGTAAAACCCACTCAGAAGATTCTACTGATTATGGTACAAACAACCCTTGTCGACAGAGTTCTTCAAGGATCTTTGCAGTCCTTTAAGAACTGTTTATTCCAAGGGCTCTTCACAAGCAAATGGTTCTGAGCAGAACCTCAGCCCTTCAGGAAAAAAAAAAACTCTCTGGAACCCTTATTTCTAAGAGTGTGTGAAAGGGGGAGAGAGAGAGAGACAGAGATAACAAGTGAGGTATTCATGTTGGGTAATGAAAGAGCGTACAGCGGGAGAGAGAGAGAGAGAGAGAGAGAGAGAGAGAGGGAGAGAGCGCAGGGATCGCCATCATTAGACGAGCCAGTCCTCACTAATGATCATCAGGAGCAGCAGCAGCAGTTTGTGTGTGTGTGTGTGTGTGTGTGAACGTGTGTGTGTGAGTCGATCAGACTGTGAATGTGCATACCTCTGAGCATGCGCACTGCTGAGCGTGATGAATCATGATTCAAGGCCCCCTTACCGTCTCTAACACCCACAAGCATTACGGTCGTTATTGATGACAGGGCTCCTTGTGATTCTGGGTTGTGTGTGTGTGTGTCTGAGTGTGTGTGAGCGATCAGTCAGCTGAAGTGGACACCAGCGGGGCCTCCCCCTTGGCTCCTATTAAAGCCGTGCATGGGAGCAGCAGGGTCAACCCGAAAGAAACGCACAAAGGTAGATAGAATCACAGGCAGAACGGCGGTCTAACAGGAGCTGAAAGAGTGATTCTCACACCCACCCACACACACACAGACACACACACATTAGCCAATCAGTAGTCAGGCTGCTGCAGTGACACGAGTGATCCCTCGGGAATCCCCCCCACCCCCTACACTCCTCCTCCCGATCCCCTTCTTCAGGTTCTGAAGTTGCTGACGAATTGAGGATCGCTCAGCGCTTAAGCTTTAAAGTGCTGCTGGCTGCCTGATATGTCACCTGACACATGCGATGCTGCAGAGTGAGTTAATGGGAGTTAAACACACCCTGTGGAGTTCTCTTTGAAAAACACACACAGTTATGATTACATCCATTTTTTCCCCCCAACCTTACGGCCTAACAAACACACTGAATTGAATTTATACCACATGTTTATCATATATTTTGCATCACTTCCAGCAGTTGTCAAAGTCCGTGTGAAACTGAGAGACGTCACTTCTCCTTTTTATTGGATAGATAAGGATGTATGTGTGACAGAACACTCTGGCATCAACCCTTCCTAAATCCTGCCCCCTTTCTGCTCTGTGCTCCAGTAACAGTTAAGCAAGCGTTTGTACCCGGCGGACCCTCAGTCGTCTTTTCAACTAATCTTTTTAAAGAACTGATTCTACTGATTCAGGACACTAGAAAGGACTGCTTTTCCCATTAGTAATCGAAAAGTAAAAAAAAAAATAATCACAATGTTCATTTTCTGACCTCATATGCCTGTCTTTTCTCATATGTTCTGCCATGGTCGAGATTTCTAGTGAAGTCCCAGGAGGATCAAAGAGCAGAGTTACATAACTCCAGGAGTTCAGAGATGCACGAGTGAACTTTTCCACTGCGTCTATATACTGTCATAACTGTCAACTCCCACCGAGGCCAGAATCTCATTGGACACATGCTGAGGAGGCCCGTGTATCTGTGGTCAAAGTTCAATCTAGTTGAATATTTTCCACAAAGATGGATGGAAAAGTGTCCAGTGCACAACACATATTGTAGATGTTGTGTCTATTGGTCGAACAAAGGCACCACAGCGTGATGCTGACTGATAATGGCCCAAAATACTTTAAAGCACAACAAACATCAGTTTAAAAACATTCATTATGTATATTTTTAGAGTTAATTTTAGATATTAAGGTCTGAAAAATGAGGGCTTGTGATATTTGATATTTGTGTTTTGAGAGAATTTTTAATTTTAATCCTTCATAGAATAACTTTACTTCCTGTTAACGCAATGATAATGTTACCTTTGCCTTAGGTCAGTTACTTCACTTTTTAAGTTAGCTTAGCACATATCACTAATCATATTTACTGTTAGTTTTATATATAGCGTTTTTGAGCATTGTTAAAATCTGTTTAAAAAAAAGCTTGCTAGCATTGTCATCTTCATCCAAACTCCACGGAAACTAAATCAAACTCACCAAAAACATCTTGGTTTGCCTTTCCACTGTTTTAACAAACACCAACTGTGCTTTGGTTGAAATAAACCCCTAATAGCTTTTTAGCTAACTTCGCTAACGAAATCGAGGGCACTGAGGTTATAATCAAAATGCTCAGGCTTTATATTAGGGCCCATTTCACTATGTTTGATTGTGGATCTGTCATTCATGGATGGCTGCTGCCAGACTTTGAAGGTTTTTGTTCATTATGTTGAGCAAAGTCATGATTTAACCTCTGGGAAGGCATTTCTGCAGATATCAATACTTCAAACACATGACAGAAATTAAATCCACTTTAAAAACAGAGTCTAGGGAACATTTTTTAGAAGGAGAGAAATCAATATTTGACTTTTGCGATCAATGTGCTGACTCCCATCAATCAAGTCTGTTAAATGAAGAATGTTTAATCCCTGCACTTTTGTTTCTACAAGGTTTACATTGGGATTAGAGACTGATCCTTTAAGTACAATTTAACCTTTAGAACGTACAGTAAGGATTACTCTTGAGATTAGTCAGCAGACATACTATCAGGTCAGAATAATTTGCGCACAGCTTGATTTATGGTGACTTTGTGGATTGAGAAACATAAATGACGATAAATGAGTGCCTCTCTACTCTGAGACAGATACTGCCACACAATGTTTTTTTTTTTTTTTTTTTGGCAAGGCCTTTTGCCGCGACTCAGCGCCGACGTCTCATCCCAGTCGCATGTGCAGCTCAGCAGCAATGCAGAGGCATTATCACCTTCAGGCAGGGGGAGCAGGAGCAGAGGATTACCCCTGCAACAGTCAAACATTGCTGGACTCTGAGCCATTATCCCAAAGCCCCCTCATTCACTTCTCCGCCTCGCATTCATCGCTTCCAAGATCCTTGAGCAGCTCGGCTGCTTTTCACTCCACACACACACACACACACACACACAGCTTGCGTCGACGCCGCTTCCTGGCAACCACTTCTCCCTGTGGTGTGTATGTACAGTTGTGTATCGTCCTGCTAAGAAAAGAATAGCAGCAACAATGAAGGCCAGCGTCTATCTACTGAGTGAAGGGAATTACACCTTTTTGTGGTCTAATTTAATTTGTAATTTAATCCTCTTCTGGATGGTGTTAGGATTTCAGAAAATGGCTCAGTTGAAAAAAAAAAAATGTTGTGACAGTGATATTCTAACATTCGGCTGCATAATGCATCAGTCTGGGGCACTATGACATGAACATACATACAGTAAAGCAGCAAAGTAAACTCATTAGCCGACAGCCTATTCAGGCCTGCAGTGACAATGGTTATATTGTTGAGCATCAGTGTCTGAATTCATCTACCTCATCTTATATCTCTCAGAAAAATAAGAACCAGGAACGAAAGATAATATTCAAAAGGCGACGTATAACACAGAATATGAGCTCCTCACTCCGAACTTCGAATGCTCATCTAAACAGCAGGTGATTTTTTTAAAGGGGGCAGGGAGCTGGTTTGTTTTGTTCACTCACAATTAGTGAACAAACTCATGTGCAACTCTTGCAGCTATATTTTAGAGAACATTATGGATCAAAATAGATACAAAGACTCAGAGTAAAAGTTGCATTTACAAATCTGTCTGCTATTTCAGCACCACGGACAGCAGCATGGCTGTATCAACACACAGCTTCTATTCTGTAGGATTCTAACTTGCACAAACCTCAGTCAGATGTGGATGGGGAGGGGGGTGTCCTTTAAGGTGACTTATGTCAAGGGACTTTCGTCATTTTCATCACAGAACGTAATGTATTTATTTAGACCCAAACCATGATCTTTTCCCAAACTTAACCAAGCCGTTCTGGTCCCTAAACCCGTTTTGGTGCCAAACAAACCAAATCTAACCAGTTCACAATGTTACCACGTGTTTAAGGTCAGATTGACTTACATAACATACTTAAAGTCCAATACACCCCTCCGGCGTAAATAATATGTCATTTTGTGAATCACTGGCAATCCACTTTTTCTGATGTTTAGGTGTGAGGACGTCTTGTACAAATCACATGAAAATTGGCTGCACTTCTGAGTAGCCCCACTAAAAATAATCTATGGCGTTCCTCGCTAGTACATGTAGTGACTCATCTAAAAGCCTATAAAAATTATAGAATACACAACTGACAATGCACTCATCTGGAACAATATATGTTCAAACATGATTCCCCAGACATTTAAGGGAACAAATAGCCTCACATTGAAATAACTTGCACAAACGATGAAAAGTTTAACAGTTTTTTTTTTTTTTATGAAGTTGTTATTAAACAGCCCCCCAAAAAAGAGCAGTGTGGGGAAAAGGATCTGACAGGCCTTCAGTATCCAACTGACTAACTAGCTGGCAGACTAGAGACACAAGAGACACTTTGTTTACAGTGATCCAACATTATATTGACTCAGGCAAAGATACTGCGCTCTTGCTGGATAAAAGGCCTTTGAAAAGCCATTTTGCATTTGGAAACAATAACAAGATTAGCGCGTCAGTCCAAGCTCCAGTGTCCGTCTGGCAATCTTTTGTTTGAGGACGTTTTGTCGCCATTATAACAGAGAAAACAAGAATATACACACACGCATTACATAAGCATGCACACAAACACACACGGGATTTATTTTGTCACCGTCAGGACGAAATTTAAACCAAATTCAACAAGTTGGGCTCTAATGCATTTTCAGTGGCGTTCTCTGTCTGATTTTCATTTTATTCATTCGCCAAACAACAGCTAGACACTTTCTGTGCAGCTATTATTGAAACATTCATTTGATGTTCATTTGAGTAATGATACAACCAAAAAAAAAAAAAGAAAAGAAAGAATTTCTGGATCTCTTGGTCTTCCTGCCTGTTATTTGCATTATTATTTGTTTATTCGCTCGTCTCAAAGAAGGACACCTTTTTTTTTTATTTCCCCCGCTGTAATGGAAAATGGAGTGCGCAGTAATGAATACACATTATTAAATACTCGGGAGATATGCTGGCTGCTATGTTGGAAACACAGCTCCCACACATTTTTAATGGGTCCTTGTCAAGAGGCTGAGTGGAGGAGAAAGCTACCACCTGCACATCTGTAAAAATGGCCAGAGTAAATAAGAGAAGATGCAGGGTTGGAGGGGTGTTCTATTGTAGTGAAAACATGCACACATACACAGTATTCATTATAAGATGTTGGCACACGTGTCTGTAAATAACACCCTCCTACTTGTGGTACTTTTAGTTTTCATTCATTCGCTCTTCTTCATCCTTTCTCCTGTGCGCTTGTCTAGTGACGGAGAGGTGCAGCACTGGTTCAGGACGGCAAAAGAGGAGGACAAGGGGCGCCATTAAACCTTATCATAAGCATGTCAAGACTCAAATAAACTTGTCAAAAACCTAATGGACACTGTCCTGATGGTCTTGGGGTGGTATTGGAATTGTAGTAAGGTCAGGTGCGTGACCCAGGTGAGTGACTCAGGGCAGGGCTAACAGATTAAGCTTAATACTGAAATAAATGTCAAGCCGAGCTAAAAAGATAAATCTTCTCCGGCCGTTTCAACCCGACTGGCCCTGGCTGATAGGTGGTGACCCTCTGCGGGCAGCCTATTCAGACCTGTCAATTACCTTTGTTATTGTATTCATATTAAAGGTGTTATTCTTTATTCATCTTTCTGTCAAAAAAAAATCCAATAAATTAATCACAAACCAAAAATGTATTTGTCCATTTCTGAATTCCCATCTCTGAGCCACTGAGCCCCAAGCCTGTTAGTTCTCAATGAAGATGTTAATCATTAAAATATATATATAGTTTCTTTTTTTCTTTTTTTTAAAAGGTCATTCATTTTCTAAAACAGATGGGCAGTGTTGCTTTTATTGCACATTACTCAAACAGTACTGGAGAGTGCATATTACTGGGACTATTTTTCAAGGCTGATTTATACACACTTGGTGCTCGAGTGAGTGTATGTAGAATTGATTCAAAATGAGAAATAGCGTCCATGGTAATGAAGGCACATGTCACCGAGTGCAATTATGTGGCTCACTGATGTATTTTTAAAAGTGTTTAGCTACGCTAGCAGCGTTGCTCCATGATGCTAATGTCGTCCGTCCTGTCCACCACTTTGGTTTAGACTGAAATATCTCAACAACCATTGGATGGATTGTCACAAATGATTGCACCATCATGAGGTTGTTTATTTTATTCTATTTTGGGGAGGTTGGGGGGTGGACATGTCTTAATAAGTATTAGACATTGCAATCAAGAAGAATAGTAATAACTTTGGTGATCCCTTGCAAAACAATGTTATCATACAGCTATGCCGTTCAGCCCTGCTTCCAATTTTTCCCCAGTGGTCACTTGTAGTATTGCAGAGAAAAATTCTCCTGTGGCCTGTGAAGCATTTTCCCCCAAAAGCCTCCATTATAAAAAGAGACGTCAATAAAACTCACCTCAAACTGCAAACAAGGTCATGTTATGACCCTTTCTATATGAATTTTGGCTCTACAGAGGTGTTATGTTTGTAAAACTTCCTTTGAGTCTAGAAAAGTGATTTAAAAATCTGTCATTGTCATTGCATCTTTATGTTTTGTTTTGTTTCCTTTTGTGCCAGGTGAACAATTTTAATTGGACTGAGCAGACACCATCTTTGTGTCTGGTACTCTGTGAATAATTAAGGTATGTTTCAACATTAAACATGCTAAACATTAGCATGCTAGCATGTTAGTTATGGCCTGGATGAATAAAATATATCAAGCTGTGGCTACACTGATGACACTTGTTATCTGTATCAATTTATTGTTGGTTAAATCTGTTTTGTTGAGAATAAAAATGAAACATGACACACTATATCACAGTCATGACGATCCCTCCATTTATATACTACGTTGTACAGTACATTGGTTGTTATATTGTCACATGTGTAATACTGCAAGTTGTCTGGTTGTTGGGTTTGATAAATAAATAAAAGTATATAAATAAAAAAATGTGCTTTCAAAACCTCCTGCGAGAAAGCCTCTCTCAGCAGAAGGATTATGCCCTGTAGCCTTGATGGTGAACCAGTGGGATAAAAGATTAGCTCAGCAGACACCATCACTACTAAAGAGACGGTTGGAGAGTGCTACCCAATTATCCTGGATATCTGCTTTAAGAAGCTTTATAAACAGACTCTCTTGTTAAAAAAGAAACAAAATCTCTTACACTATTAGATATCATCTCTCTAGAGTGCGTTTTTGGAGTTATTCCTGCATTTGTTCTAACGTTACTATTCACTTTTATGGCTTGTTTCAAGGCATCACATAATTGTAAATAAAATACTCAGCATTTATTCCGCCATAAATATAATTCCTGGCAAAGTGTGGACGACTTTTAAACAGCATCTAGGATGTCATGATGGGAAATAATGATTGAAATATTTTATCTTTTGGCCATGGTCCTGTCCTGGACCATGACTTCGATAATAGAACACTGTAACACATCCTTCAGTTTATACTGTAAGTTATATAAAAACATTTTCAACAGTAGTTAACCATGATTTTCAATGTGAACCATTTACTCTTTAAGTTATGACGTGGTTTCCATGGAGCTACATTTTTATGTTACTGTTACTGCAAATAAGGATATATTGAGGATTTCTAAACGCAAGGTAGCTGCTTGAACATTGGCGAGGACGGCCACTTACAAACCTACAGCCCTTTCATTTTTTTCAAGGACACGTCTCACCCGAAACAATGCTCTCTCAACATTCTCCTCAGTTGTAAGCACACAAAATCACTGTCCCAATATGAAGGGCCGCCCTGAATTGAATTGGTTCGGCAATGGAGGGTTTTTAAAAAACAACAACTTTCTAATCATTTCCATCCAATTTTAGCAACAAAAGCTGGGAGATTGTTCTCAGTTTTTATTGAGAGAAGACAAAACAATGACTTGGACCCACCTCTTGTCTTTCAGCTGCAGTCTTTCTTACGAGTCAATAGTCTTTACTCTCCTCTTCACAAATCAAACATCCCCCCCTCCAAAAAAAATAGATAAAACATCTTGCCACTTCATACAAATTATAATTCTTGGCTGCAGTTGTGTCTCTCGTATTTAGCTCAGAGTCTCTTTATCTTTTGACGAAGGGAAGAAGAAAAAAATCCCAGACAGAAATGTCATTTCAGGACACAGCAAGTGGATTTGAGTGGGACGCACAAATAAATTCTATGCACAGAGTCCCTGTAGCTGTGCTTTATATGTGCAGGTGAAGAGTGCAATAGCAACAGTGATAGCATAGTAACAGCAGGGGAGTCAAGAAGAAGTGAAGTGTTCTCCTTTATTCGAAATGCGACGCGGATTATTGATGGTACTGTGAGTGAAGGAACTGCCTGCTCTGCCTCTCCTTCAATGTGTTTCCCTCTGCTGAATGTCAGTGCAGAGTGGTGAAAGTACACCCTTGGAACTAAAGGTGATAACAAGAACCACAGAGGGTTCTTCGGCTTTTCCCTCCCGTGTAGGAGACGCCTTTTTGGTTCCTGGTAGAACTTTCATAAAGGTTGGGCTTGGAAACCTGACATAAAAAAGGGTTATACCAAGAACAATCTGTGAAAGGTTTCTATTATGGTGTAATGGTTCCACTCAGAACCCTCTCTAAGTGTACATTTAGAACCTGTCCATCTTCTAAAAGTGCTAACAAGAACCCACTGAGAACCTTTTTTTTTTGTATTCCAATGGTTTTATCTAGATCCCAACCAGGGCATTCTACCAAAAAACTTTTTATATTGCAAAGGTTTTATCTAGAACACACTCAGGGGGTTCTTTAGAGAACCTCCTTTTTTTTAAACAAGGGCTTTACCAACAACCCACTCAGGTGATTCTATGATTCTACCGAAAACCCTTTTATATTGTGGTGCAAAGAACCCATTCTACAAGGATTTCAACAATCTTTGACAAACTTTTTCCTCCTAGAAGAGTTCTTCTGTTTCTATACAGAACCTTTCCACCCTCTAAGGGTGCTACCAAGAACCCACCCAGGAGGTTCTACTAAGAACCTTTCTATAGTCAAAGGCTTTTATCTGGATCCCAAGCAGGATATTCTACCAAAAGCTTTTTTTTATATTCAACAGGTTTTATCTAGCACACACTCAGCGGGTTCTAGCGAGAACACTGTCATGTTCCAAGGGTTTTATCTAGAACCCACCTGGGAGGTTATACTGAAAGAATCCTTGCCAAAAAAGTTCTTTGACAATCTTTCTTCTCAAGAATCTTTGGATGAAAATGGCTATTAATTGAACCCTTGGTCTTACAAAGAACCCTTGATGACCTCTTCAAAAAATAGAAACAAACGGTTCTGAGTAGAACCTCAGCCCTCCAGGAAGAAGCATTGTTGAACCCTTATTTCTAAGAGTGTTTTGTAAAGAGAGAAGATCAACAAAAAAAAAAAACTCCCCTGACATTTACCAATGATGTGATTTTTTTTTTCTCTCAGTATCTACATCTCTGTTCCAAAGCCTTCATTATGATTACAGGTTTTCACATAAGTGGTGTCCTTCGAATAAAGAATGAAACAAAGACAGCGAGAAAGTGGAAAGAGAGATCAAGCCTGACAGAGATGGATAAAAAAGAAGGGGAGCGTGAGAGAGGTTGATGAAGTGAGAGGAGAGGAGGAGCACGGAGAGGAGAGTGAACGCTATCAGTCAGTGAAATATACCCCATGCCATCGGCACCAAAGGAAAACATCACTGTTCTGGGGTGTCAAGTTGAGATGGACGACTGGGACACTTGCTCGGCGTGAGATCCTCTGTGTGTGTGTTTGTGTGTGTGTGGGCATCTTGAGTATGTGTGAGCGTGTGCGAAAAAAAGAGAGAATGAATTCCTGTTTGATACATCACAGGCACAAAAGTAATGGCTCACTGTGAAATTGTTGCAAGCTGCCCACTGTGTGCGCCGTGCTCCCCGCGTACACACACACGCTCACGGGAAGTCAAGCAATCAACACCATCACGATGGTGGTCTGCCGTGGCAGGTAAAAGAGAAAAAAAAATGAATGCATCGCCCTGGGAGGCGTGAGTAGCATTGCTTCAAGTGGGGAGCAGTTATTTGCTTGCCTGGCATGGACCTTGTGGTTTGAAGCACTGCGAAATAAAGCAGTGCATCATGGATATTTCTAGCAACGATGCTATCTGGAATGTTTTCATTTTTGTTTGCCGTTTCTTGTTTTTCTGTTATAGATGTGAATATTGCTCGGTATATGTCAAGCCGGTATACAAAGTCACTTTTGGAAAACTTTGAAACAATATGTTAGGGAAAGTTTGCAGCTGCTGACAAGAACAGAAAAGAGAGCTTTTTCTGTCAATTCATAAAAAAAAAGTCAGTATTTTTTCATATGCGATTAAGTAGGGGGAGACTTTTGACCTCCATGTCTAAAGTAAAAGGAGTTAGACTAAGTCACACCAATGTTAAAAGTAAATCTCTGCCAAGCTCTTTGACAAACAGTTCTTGAGTTATGGAAGGGGGCGTGGCTAAAGTATAGGCTAACCTTCAATGAAAAAGGAACACTGATGAATCCGGTGATGCCTCCCACAAGTGTCTACAACAAATGGTTTGAGTTATGAAAGGGGGTTTGGCTAAAGTGCAGGGGGCGGGACAAACTGTCCCCGATGCAAAATGAGCTCTTCTTAGTTCAATGATGACTTGCGAGTGCCTAAAACAAACAGGTAATGAGTTCTGGAAGAGGCGTGGCTGAAGTAGAAGGGGGCAGGTGAACTCTCACCATTGGAATATGAATTCTCGGCTGAGACTTAATGATGCCTTTTTGTGATAGGCCACTCCCATTTCCATGCCCCATTTCAACCAATTGGCATTAACTCAAACCTTTCCACTCCGTCTCCCTGCCAAATTCACCTCCTTGGGGCAAAAACTGCCAAAGCTGCCAAAGGCTGGGGAATTTTTGTGGATCGACCAACAGAGCTGCTGGTCACAGCTAAAAAAAGATGTTTCCCTGTTGTGTGGGTACAGAATTATAGGACAGAATGTCAGTGTTCAAACAAGGTTCAAAAACACGGTGGATTCATTTATCTTTATAGAACACAGTGTTGCACAGCGAGGTTAAGTTGTAGTTCCCTCTTTTGCTACTCACTAAAAACATTAAAATTATATCTGGTAGATTGGTTGTGTAAATAAAAGAACAAAACAAACTATTTTACATGGAGGACTGCTGAGAATGAATTAAGAAGTCTCACGGCCTGAGGGAAGAAGCTACTCTGTAGTCTGGTACTGCAGCGGATACTTCTGTATCTCTTGCCAGAAGGCAGCAGGGTGAACAGCTGGGGTGGGTGTTGTCTTTTTTGGACTCTATTTAAGGGTTATATTTTCGGAACCTCGCTTATAAAGATTGTTATTAGCTGAAAGTAATTTGTGGCAGGCACAGACAACAATAAAAGTACTGAAATATTATAAAAATATTGATTGGGGTAGAACAATGTGCCGTGAACTTAATAATTGTCACTTAACAACACATATAACTGACTGTCAAAAGTAGCATATTTCGTGTTAAAAAATATAGCACATGCATGCTATGAAAACACATACAAAACATCATAAAACATGTCCAGTCAATAAAGTAATAAAGAAGTGAAACATAAGGAAGATGAACACAATCTTAAAAACTGGCCTGAAACTATTCTACTATTCTCCTGCACCATCCAACTGTATGGTTACGTTTTGCCAATTACTCCTTTGACCAAAATTCTGCAACTTGTAGGTGGCAACAGAGTATTTTACTTTGCCAATTTGGAAATTGTAATGCTTTCATATTTGGCATGAAAACCCATAATTTTTTTTTAAAAAGATGCTCCATTATTAGTAATTATTCGGCTAGATTGTGATTCTCAAAATAAAAGTCCAGAATATTGCATTTCCATCCATAAATGGCAACACTCCATCACAAAAAAAAACTTGTTCCAAATAAATATTTTAAATCTGGTTGCTGAAACATGGCCCAGGCTACCCAGTGTGCTCTTGATAATTATTTTTTTATAACAGTTATTTTAAAATATTCCTTGCATTACTTTAATAACTTGCTTTTAATAAAGACAGAAGAGGAAGCTTTCCACGTTTGTTATCATTTGTATTAAATATTCTGATCAGCAATCTGTACAAACGGTGTCTGATTTCCTGACAGTGGAAGGGCGGTTGTTCTTACGGGATAGCGAGGGAGCTAACTCATGATGTAGCTGTGATTGGCATGACAGTTGCCGCCTCGGCCACTGGGATAACCGAGTGACCAGTTGGAGCACACAGCACCGATGGCCGGGTGATGAGAGATCATGGAGAGAGAGACGGAGCGGGGTGCTGCAGCACTAATTAGATTAACACCTCGACAGGAAGTCTGTCCACGGAGAAGAAGTGAATGACTGGAGTGGAGCGGAGGAGGTACGATAGCAAATAGGTTGGAAAAGGTGAAAATATAACATAATGAGAGGAGCATGACTGCATTTCCACTGATATAGTTAGTCGTTAATTGATGTTGCCACACCCTCTGTTGCCATACAAAGCTCTCTCTCTGTTCTACCCATTAGACATGTCAATTAAAAGAAAACGAGGCAGAATTTCACTAATCATGCTGCATGTGACATCAGCGTATGAATGATTATGTCGCATGTGACTGGTGGTCACATGTGAGGGTTTTCTTATGAGCAATTTATCGACTTCACTGTACCCATAAACCATCACTGGCAAATTCTCTCAATTACTCTCTTCACATTTAGGTAACACTATATTTGAAAGGGTGTGCGTAAGACTTTGATAATTTTTTTCATAAGTTTTTCTCATCATAAATTTGTAATAAAGCTTTTGCTTTCTTGAGGCGACTATTCAAAATTTGAAAGGAGGCCTTAAAAGTATATGATGTCCATTCCATTACTCCAACATGCCTCAGAAGTTGTTAAAAGAGTTTTAAAGTGATGACATTGTAATTTGGTCTCAACAACTTTGACATTTTTTTGCGATTTGTGCAAGAACTGTATTTTTCTGAAACTGGATAGTGAGCGCCATCGTCCTGGGGATTGCTCTGAACCATCGATCGATCGAAGCGTGACCCCAGACTCATTCAAAGGTTTCAGCGCTAAACCCCGAAATGGCTAATGACTCGAGAACCGCCCCTGGCCGGCCCCCTCT
>JAJHUR010096392.1:1388-20451 GCA_027495735.1 Lutjanus campechanus
TGGTGATCACATTTTATCATGTCATGTTATTATTCATTAAACTTTAGTCAGGTTTTAGCTTGTTAACTGTTTAACTGTGAGTGAATTTGATTTATTAAATACAAATGAGTGAGATCAATTAAATCTATGCAGTGTTAATATTTAATGGGCCCCGGGCCACTCTGCGCTGAAAAAATCGGGCCTCAATGTCAAAAAGGTTAAGAACCCCTGGTGTAAACTATACAGATGTGAAGATGTTAAAAAAAAAAAAGGTTTTTGTTGTTGGAACACATTCATGAATGAAATAAACTTCAACTTCAACACTATAAAAATTATTGCACAATCTTAGGCCTCAAGCAGCATTGTTCAGGAGTTTGATGGAGGTTGGAACAAATGAATTCTTAAAGCGGTTGAGTTTACATTTGGGGACTCTGCCCAAGGGTAGGAGCTCGTATTCTAAATGAAGAATATGGGATGGCTCAGTCACTATCCTCTAGGGCAGGGGTGCCCAAATACTTCTCAGTGGAGGGCCAAAAATGAATCAGGGTGGAGGGTCACGGGCCAAAACTAAACATTCATGATGCAGTGCATTTAATTAAATGACTATGATATAACTATGCAAAATAAACAGTCATACAAAGTAATTTAGAAAATGAATAACATAACAATAACACGTGATAGAGAAGGCAGAAAATGGACCTGCTTTCTGGACAATTTGGCTCCGAACGTCTTCGGCCATATCCTCCACACGGCGGGTGACGGTGTTCCGTGACAAACTAATGTGGGAAAAGGCCCGCGTCTGATTTGGGCACACGGTGTCAGCAGCAACTGTCAAGACATTGTTTCACAAAAATCACCCACAGCAAACGGTCGTCCGCTTCTGACAATGATGGAGCTAAGCTGATAACTTGCCCGAGTGGCATTCTCTTGTACAGTTGACGGCTGGAGTAGGGTACGTTGTTGGGAAGTTAACTTTGATAGCAGGTCTCCAGCCTTCACCTTTCTCTCGTCTCCGGTGTATTTTGAGAACTGATGGGAATGCTGCGTTTCGTAGTGGCGACGGAGATTGTATTCTTTTAAAACAGCGACTCTCTGCTTGCATATTAGACATACTGCCTTGGAATCAATTTCAGTAAAAAAGTACTCGTGTTCCCAACAATTTTTCAACTTTCTTTTGTCAGTGTGCCAATTCCTCACACGCTCCATGCCTCCATCCCAGCATCTTCTCCCTCTCTGGTCATGGGCTTCTGGCCGGATTTGAGCTGATGGGAGCTAAACAGCGCCACCCTACCCCCAATGTAACACAATGCTGATTTGTGGTCAGTAGAGGAAGTGCAACAATAAATAAATATTTAAAGAGATATTCCGACTGCTGGCAGCGGGGAAATAATAATTATTTAATTATTGAAAATTTGAGCATGGGCCGCGGGCCAAAACTAATCGGTCAAATTGCCCAATTTTGGGCCCTTGGGCAGCCCTGCTCTAGGGGTGTCAAAATTAATCGTTTTTAAGATGCATCGCGATTCGGACGTGGACGATTCTGCATTGATGCAGTGACAGGACATGATCGATTATAGCAGAGAGACGTCCCTTCTTAATTTTCCGGCAGCGGCTGGACAATAAAGTTCTAAAATTCAAAATAACTTCCTGCTCGCAACGAGCGCCGTAGCAACCAGCGTCGTAGCAACGTTAGACTGCTAGACTGCAGAAGTGTTTGTTTTGTTTTTGAGCACTGTCAGGAGGTGCTCTGCCTTAAGTTGAGTTAAGTTAAATGGAATAAAAAAGGCATAGACGAGAGGATAAGCTCCACCTGCAATCACGTTAAATAAAAAAAACAAAAAAACAAAAAACGACCCGCAGCAGAGGGAGGGAGAGAGCGTGTGAATACGGACAGATGCGCCGACTTGATATAAAAACTTTTTATGATCTTGAAACATAATATTACTGAACACTTCTGTGGAGTTTTTTTTTTTTGCTAGTCCGATTTGTTTTTAAATACTTAATTACTCCCCGCCGATTATTCATAACTACGAAGGAGGATGTTACTGTACAGTTCCCTGACTAAAATATCTGTCTCAGTAACAGACAGACAGACACTCGTCTCCTCCATGAAACGTCACTGCGCTGCATTATTATAAATCATTGAACTGTCCAGACGCTGTCTCTCCCTCTTCATCTCCTTGGTGTGTGTCTGTGTTCAGTTTGCTGTCTGCTGTGGTCTAAAACATCCTCACTGATGTTAACTAGATGACACTGATGTAAATTATCCTGCTTTCTTAATACAAAAACATGAATATCGCGCACAGTTTAGTCTGTTTAATGAAAAAAAGGTTGATGATTTTTTTTCTTTCATAGAACAATATTTTTATTAAAGAAATAAACTATAATTAATAGTAATACTAAATAAATAAACAGATGCATATAAATAGCGACCTTTTCCTATAATACTGCTGGTTTTGTGGTGATGGAATGTTAAATCTGAAGCCTGCAGTGCATTTTGGCATTGAAGACTTTTATGTCAAAAAGGGAGTTCATATTTATCTGACTACTTGTATTCACTGATAGAAAAAGTAGACATATGCAATAATATAAAAAATTGAGGATGCAATGCATCGTGATGCATCGTGGAATCGAATCGAATCGAATCGAATTGTTGACTGGATAATCGTAATCGAATTGAATCGTGAGACCAGTGAAGATGCGCAGCCCTACTATCCTCTGGGCTTGCCTAAGAACAGTTTGTTCATAAATGGACTGCAAGGTCACTTTTTCCCATCACATTGATGGCCGTGTGCACCGAACGAGTCAGTTTGGTTTTCAGCTTTACAGTAAGGTTGCCATACCAGGCTGACATCCCATATCGGACCAAGCTCTCCAGTACCGCCTGGTAAAATAAAAACATGATGCTTTTGTCCACACCATACAGTCTCAGTCTGCGCAAGAAATACAGTCTTTGCTGTAAACGGAAACACAGACTTTCCACATGGACATTCCAACTAAGAGTTATCTAAATGAACTCCGAGATACTTATATGAGCTGACCTGCTCAATGGGTGAGTCATGTATGACAACAGGACTGTAGTCCCCGACTGATCTTGGGTCTATCTCTTTAGTTTTTTGAACATTCAAGATGAGATGGTGAGCATCACACCATTGCACGAAGTGCTCTATTTCAGAAAAATAGGCTGAAGGGCTAGAATCTTTGCACAGTAGGCTGAGGATGGCAGTATCATCAGAAAATTTAAAAACAAGGTTCCCGGGGTGACTGACTCATTTGTGTAAAGAGTAAAAAGGACCGGGGAGGTGACACAACCCTGCGGGGCACCTGTGCTGATTGATTTGCACTCTGAGAGGGTGTTATTGATTCTTACCTGCTGACTTCGATTGGTTAAAAAGGAAAAATACCACTTGATTAAAAAAGGGTTAACACTCATCTGCCTCAGTTTTGAGATGAGGAGATGGGGTTGAAGTGTGTTAAAAGCTGAACTAAAATCAATAAATAAAATCTGTGTATATGCTTTTAGGCATTCCAAGTGCTTGACAGTGAAGTGGGTAATGCTGTTGATGGCATCATCAGTACCTCTCCCCTGCCTATAAGCAAACTGGTATGGGTCAAGTGCCAAATTAACCTCTGCCTTAAGCAAAGATAGCATGTATTTCTCAAAACTTTTGAACAATTGAAGTCAGGGCCACAGGTCTAAAATCATTATTATCAGCTGGACACAGTTTCTTAGCTACGGGAACTATAGTGGATTTTTTCCAGAGAGCAGGAACAGTGTGTGAATCCACAGACTGCTGGAAGATGGAGCACCAAACTGGAGTAAGCTCTTCTGCACATGCCTTTAAGAGCAGTGCAGAAATGCCATCAGGGCCAGTGGATGTTTTAGTACACACTTGTTTAAAAATGGACTGAATCCTTTGTGGGTCAATTACAATCCTGCAGCTAGCATCAGTTAAAATAGTTCCCATTACATTATTACATTCCTCAGAAAAATCATGGTTTTCAAACCTGAGAAAAAAATCATTCAGTTCATTCTCTTTCCCCAGCTCATCATCAGTACTGAAGCGCTTCTTAGTGGTATTCATATTTGTAATGGCTTTCATAGAGTCCCACAGCTTTTTTGAATCCATTGACATGAAAGTGTGCTCTATTGTGTCCTTTTGATGCTTTCTGGCTTCCTTCACCCTCTGATTGAGTTCTCTTTGCACCATTTTCAGCCCTTCTCTGTCATTATTTTTAAAAGCCAGCTTTTTCCTGTTAATACAGTCCTTTATACTCTTGGTTATGTAAGGCTTATTGTTAGGGTACACTGTAATGTCCTTTTTAGTGACCACATTGTCCGCACAAAAATGTATGTAGTCTGTTATTACTTCAGTGGCCTCATCAATATCCAAATTAGAAAATATGTCCCAGTCTGTGCAGAGGAAGGATCTTTTGAGTGTCTCTATGCTGTCCTTATCCCACACTGTCACTGTCTTAGTCTGTGGCTTACTCCTTTTAAAAGCAGCCTTATAAATTGGAATTAACTGGACAGTATTATGGTCAGAGTTTGATAGTGGGGGCAGTGGTTTTGCAGTGTATGCGTTTTTTATGCTTCCATAACATTTATCTAAAACTCTATTGTGTCTTGTGTCACATGTCACATATTGTTCGAATCCAGGGAGAGATAGCTCCAGCTTGCAATGGTTAAAATCCCCAAGAATCACAATCGGGGCTCCGGGTGTGCGTTGTAGTTGTTGGTGAACGCAGTCTGCTATTTGGATAGCAGCTCCAGCCACGTTTCCGCTGGGGGGAACATACACAGCACATATTAAAACATTCCCAAACTCTCTCGGAAGGTAGAAGGGTCTCAGTGACAGGCATAGTAGCTCTACATCAGCCATGCATACAGTCTCTCTCACAGTGTAATTCCTACACCAGCTGTCATTCACAAACAGACAGACCCCGCCCCCTCGGCTCTTCCCTGACAGCTCTGTTCTGTCTGCTCGGATGAGAGAGAAACCCTCCAACTGAGAGAGTCTGGAATATCTCGATGGAGCCAAGCACAACCTTGTTACAGTCACACAACATAGACCAATAAAATAAGATGATCAGACAGCTAAAAAACACTTAAAAAGGCATGAAAAACGGCAGCAGCACGAGTCCAGGTCGCCAGCAGAGCAGCGCCACCGGAAGCTTACTTACTTATTACTTACTTACTTATAGATACTGATAAAGACTGGTAAAGACTGGAGACATGTCCTCTAAACATTTTCTTTTTGTTCTTGCACACATATTCAGCCACAGAACATATCAGAAAGGCTCTGAGGGATCAACATTTCTTCATAGTACAACAGGACAAACCCAATAATAGACATGACTGATTAGTATGTTGTCAAGATGGAGGCATAGTTGCAATATAGATGCGTATGTGTGTACAGCAATACAGCTAAAACAAACCAGATGTCATAGTTTGGAGTTTTTGTTGGTTATTTCCTATTTTATTTTGTAGTCTTGGTTCTCCCTCATGTGTCTTGTCTATACTTCTGAAGTCTCTGCATTGGCTGCCTGTTTGTTTTAGAATTGATTTTAAGATTCTTTTATTGGTTTATAAAGCTCTTAATGGTTTAGCTCCTGTATATTTATCAGATTTGCTCTTATCATATGAGCCTGCGAGAGCTCTCAGGTCCTCTGGAAGGGGTCTTTTAGTTATACCAAAAGTTAACACTAAAACATATGGCGAGGCGTCTTTTAATTGCTATGGCCCCCGACTTTGGAATAGTTTACCTGAAGTTTACCTAAGCGCATGTTGAGGGGTGGTTGTTATTGACAATGTGAAGCACTTTGTGCTACAATCCCATGTATGAAAAGTGCTAATATAAGTAAAGTTGAGTTGAGTTGAGTTACTTCTTGTCTTTGTCCTTTTCCCGCCCTTTTGATTGTCATGAGTTTCACCTGTTTGTCCGCCTGTCTGATTAGTTCTCTGTCTATTTAGTCCTTGTCTTTCTCTGTTTCTTTGTCAGTTCGTCATCCTGTATGCGTTCTGACCTGTTCTAGTTTCTCTGACTTTTTCCATTTTTTGCCTTAGTGGATTCTTTTGTGTTTCTTTTGGACTAGGGTTATAGAGGCTGGGATCCCGGATCCCGGGATGTGCACATGTCATTTCTCGTCCGGGAAATGCCAGCGGGACCCGTCCTCCCGAAGGTTGATTTTTTTTTTTTTTTGCTAAATATTACAGGGAATGAGATAAAAATAAATAAATAAAGATGCAAAATCTGTGTAAAATGTCTCATTTTTTCTCTAATACATGTTGTTACTTGTTGAATACATTTTACGTATAGGCCTATATTTCCGCGCATATAGAAAAAAGATTTAATATAGTAGGCCGGCAAGCGGAGGCATTTGGCACTAATTAACCAACACGCGCAGCTATTTCATTAACGTTAGCCCACTCTGCAACCATGGCGTCAGTTGTTTGGAAAGAGTTCACCAAGTTAAATGAAAATGAAGCGAAATGCAACATTTGCAAAAAGGTACTGAAATGTGTAGGAGGGTCGACCAGTGGACTTGCGAGACATTTGGGTACGCACAGGTCAACTTCTAGCGAGAGCGAAGGAGGCCAGGCTGGGCCGAGCAGCAAACAGAGCAAGAGCATCGCAAACTTCTTCAGTGCAAGGAAACCACTCAATGCTATTGTGGCAGAGCTTGCCGCGTTAGATGGATTTTCTTTCAGTGCCATCGCAAAGAGTGCCTATCTCCGACAGTCACTGGAGAAGGATGGCTTCAAGTTGCCAAAAGTCCCAAGCGAGATTGCTAAGATGGTCCAAGGCTACGCCGCGGAGACACAGAGCAAGCTCGTGGATGCTTTTCAGTTGATGGTGCGCAACGCGGGTACTCGATTCTCCCTCACAATGGACGAGTACACTTCCATCCAAAACAAGCGCTTCATGAATGTCAATCTGCATACCGAGTGTGAGCATTGGAACCTGGGGGTTTTCCGGATTGAGGGAAGCATGACCGCGGAGAAAGTGGTTGAACTTGTGAACGAAAAACTGGCGACCTACTCCCTCAACCTTGAGGACCACATCATGTGTGCCACCACTGACGGAGCGTCTGTAATGGTAAAATATGGAAAGCTGGTCCTGCCTGAGCACCAACTCTGCCTATGCCACGCAATCCACCTGGCAGTGATGGGGACGCTCTACGTCAAAAAAGACCGGAGCGCAGCTGATGAAGACGAGGATGAGAGTGATGCTGATGAGGAGATGGGCGAAGAAGACGACCAACGTGCCTATCTTTCCAGGGCTACCATGGAGAGCTCCGTGGAGAAGGTGATTATTAGACTCAGTTAGGCCTACAAGTCACCAGAAATTATGATAAATCAACAAAATATCACAGCCTAGAGAAAGATCGCAAACTTTTCAATGTCTAATGTCAATTTACTAGACGGCTTTATATTTATTTATTTTATTGAGCGCATTTTTCTTCCAATAAAAACAATAATTTGCCTAAACACACTCTACATT
The DNA here is from genome assembly GCA_027495735.1 of Lutjanus campechanus. Classification (NCBI taxonomy): domain Eukaryota; kingdom Metazoa; phylum Chordata; class Actinopteri; order Lutjaniformes; family Lutjanidae; genus Lutjanus; species Lutjanus campechanus. The sequence goes on from JAJHUR010096392.1 coordinate 8,873, forward strand.
AATAAATAATATATAACTTTTTGTCTACTATATCATCATCATGTCATAGCATGCGCTATATTATTCTTAAGATTTAATTTTCATTCGGGGTAGTGTCTGTTTTCTGGCTCCTATTTGTTACTGGCTGAGTACACCGGGTGCTTTTATTTATTGGTTAATGATCGCAAATCGCCATGAATTCAAGCATGTCTGATTATGAATGCACTTAATACAATAACTTTTGGCTCTGTGAATGAGGCACATAACATGCTGTCTGCCACCAGCTTTGTGTGGAAATACTTCAAAATATTAAACAATGACGATGAAAACGGTGCGCCTCGCTAGATGGATGAAATCTGAAGAAACTGAAGAAAGACGCCAAAATGCATACAAAGCCCTGGACCAAGTGAGTGAGAGTTTTTTTTAGAGTTATGCTTTTTAACTTTCAGTGATAATTAACTTTATTAAGCCTATGATGTTGAACGTCACAGTGCGCGCGGTGCGAGCTGTCTGCTGCGCTCCGCAGCAAAATCTGGAACCTGTTTCAGCTCACAACATGACTTTGAAAACACCAAGTGACTTGTTTTAACGAATTTCGTTAGATTAAAATATGTAGAAGGGTAAAATATCACTTCCATGAGGCTGTACAGTCAGACTAACAGATCACAGGCTGAACTTGGCATTTCAGCCTCCCGTGCAACCGCAGCGCGCAGCCTGTACAATTTATTTTATTTTTATAATAATGTTGATTAATATTGAAATCAATTTTAAAAATAAAATTTATTCTCTGTCACACACATCAGAGAGAGAGAGAACCTACTTATTGATCATTTTGCTGTAATCATTATCAGCGTAAATTAGACCCATATTAGTGCAAATATTAGCCATTTACCTAATAGTAGTCCTATTACTTCATCCCATCCAGGTTCGAAAGATTGCTCGCCACTTCAGGAAGTCTCCCCTGTCTAACGAAAAACTTCAGACTTATGTCACAGAGGATTTTGGCAAAGAACTGAAGCTCCAGCTGGACTGTCACACAAGGTGGGACAGTATGCATGACATGCTGGAGCGCTACATTTTGTTGCATCGACCCGTCTCCAAAGCTCTGGTTGACATCAAGCCTTCCCTGATTGTTAATGACATGGAGTTGGAGAGTCTCAATGAACTCGCCAGTTGCCTAAAACCTCTGAAGATGGGAGTGAAGAGCCTCTGTGAAAGAGGAACAACTCTTCTGAAGGCAGATGGCGTCTTCAAATTCATCCTCTCGGAGCTGGAGAAACAGGAGAGCACCATCTCCTGGGACATGGCAGAGGCCATCAGGACCAGATTTGGGGAAAGGAGACAGAGCAACATCGTGTCTCTGTACAGGTAATTATTATGTCGGCTACTCCGTGACTAAAAGTAATCATAATAACGTTGGCTCGCCTAATGGATTGTAATAGGCTACGGTAATAATGTAGGCCAGGGGTAAATGAATTATAGGCCTATGCTGAACGAAATATTATATTATTATTATTATTATTATTATTATTATTACATAATATGATATTGTTAATACCATAATATTATTATTGTGATAATCCATAGCCTAACCAATATTAATTTATATAATTTACACATTTAGATACCTCCAAAACCCAGTGCTCATGACAACTGGAGACATGCTGTTCACTATGCCATCTAAAACTACGCTGATGAAGAAAGCACTCAGTTTGTGCGAGTGTCTTTTTGTGACCACGGAGCCCCAACCAGATGAGGGAACCGAACCAGATGAGGGAACCGAACCAGCTGAGGAGAGTCAGCGTACCATCAGCCTCCAAGAGCGCCTGCAGCAGGAAATCAACCAGTGCATGAGAGGGCCAGACATCGTGGAGAAGACAGGGAATGACCTGCAGAAAATCCTGTCGAAGGAATTTGCGCTGTTCGAAACAGCCAAAGTCCGTCCAGAAAATCTTCAACGTCTCTACTTAGCTCTCGGAACTATTCAGCCGACTTCAGTGGAAGCAGAGCGAGCATTTTCTGTGTGCGGGCTGTTTGTTAACAAACTGAGAAACAGACTAAGCGAAAAATCCATCAATGCACTTTGCTTCCTCAAGTCACACTTTATCAAAATTAAACAGAGGAAATAAATTGTTAAGATTAAAGACAATTAAAAAGCTGGTAGCCTGTGTCTAGAAAGCACCGGTTAGGTTCACGTTTGCTGTTATGCCTACAATAATAAATCGGTAGCTTATGATAAAAGGCTACATTTAGCAGCTAAGCAAGACTGCTCAATGCTGTCCTACATTTCAGGAATAGCCTTTTATTGTTTTATTTTAAAAGTCGGCTGTATTTTTCCTTTCAAGTAATTTGATTCTGCACATAACTTACATGCCTTTTTATTTATATTTTATTTTCATACCTTCATAATTTCTGTTTTGATATGTGCACATTTCATTTAAATAAAATGGTGTATATGATAAATTATCACTATTCAGTTGAAATTACTTATCTACATACCATAAATGCATTTTATTAAGGACTTCCTGTTTCACGGGAATTCCCGGGAATCCCGGGAAATGTATCAAAAATTCCCGGGATTTAAAATGGGCTAAATTCGGGAAAAAATAGCATCCCTATTTTGGACCCTGGTTTTGACCTACTTCATTTATGTAAGCTGTTGATCTTTTTTTTCTTTATTAAATGCACTTGAACTCTGCCTCCACTGTTTCAGTGTGCATTTTTGGGTCCACTATCTAGTTTTACTGTGACACTCAATATTATAGTATGAACTAGGGTTGAGCCGGATACTCGTTTCAGACGAGTATCCGGTACGGATAAAGCATTTTTGACGATTACGAGCATCGTACGAGTAAAAATCATCAATATCCGTGCTCGTGCTGAAGTAAATCCTCATTGGGTAATTGATTGTCTTCACGCTCTGTGATTGGCCAGTCACACACAGCGCCCGCCCCTCCCTACACACACACGTCTCTGCGGCGAGAGCTCGCACACACACAAACAGCTGATCTCTCTGTCTTTGGCTTGACTGTAGCTCACGTTGCTCTCTTAGTTGCCTACTCCTTAGGTTTTGTTCAGCTCGCCTCTGTTTCGGTTTGTATGATATTTAAAGTTACTTGGTGAACTTGTTTCGTAACTACGCGGTGCATTTGACAAGACAGAGCTGAAAACGGCTCGTGTCGCGTCGGTCACTGCCTCCACTCCGGTCGTTTTTTTGTTTTTGTTTTTTTTACCGTCTGCTCGCTCTTAGTTTGGCTGGTGATATAAAGTCAGCTGGAAAACGCTGAAAAAGCTGAACGCGGTGCTTTTGAGAAGAACACAGTGAACAAGGCTGACATATTATTTCCCTGTTTGCCATCACTGGATGTTTGCATGAATCACCAAGTTTACACACATCATTAAAAAATAATCAGTCTTACAGACCACTTACATACATACACACATATAGCTGAACAAAGTAGCCTATATTAATATTTGTATTGTATATGGCTGCATGCAGTATCTGACACTTTACTCAGTGCAGTTCATAAAAATAAATATAATAGTATAAATATTACAAATGAAGCTTTATATACTGTATAGGCTTTGAATAGTTCCTTTACTATTATGATCAAAAATATTGAATCTTAATTCTGAGGCTGTTCTTTAAATAGTTTTCAAATGAACAATAAATATAGAAACTTCTGATCAATCCATATCAATTTCAGACTTAAAATAATGTACCGATTTAAGCCACACCCATTCCCGGTCAGACCACGCCCATTTCCAGTTTAGGCCCCGCCCGCTCCGAGTACAGATACGGATACAGATAATTTAGATGGTTGAACAGATACAGATACAGATAGTGGTGTACTCGCTCATCCCTAGTATGAACTGGCCAAGAATGGACCTAACTTGGCAGTGATTGCTGACCTGAAGAGAAGCTTGCAGCCTTATACTGATTCTCCAAGCAACCCTGATGCTGGGCTTAGCATGGACTCCTCAAACCACCAGCCACCTGCTCAGCCTGCTAGCCTTCTTATTGCTCCAGCACCTGAGTTGGGTAGTCATCAGCCTGCTAGCCTCCTGCTAGCTACTGATTCAGCTAGCCAGCGACTTAAAGGCCCCCAGCCTGTTAGTCTGAAGCCTGCTTCTCTGCCAGCCAGTTCCCTGCCTGATCCTGCCCCTGAGTCATTGTCTGAGAAGCCCCTCAGACACAAGTGTGGCTGTCACCAATGTCACACCTCTCAGCTGGCCAGAGTCCCAGAGCCTCAACTGCCACCATTTCCTGTCCTGGCTGGGCCGCAGCCATCTCCTGTTTCAGCTGGGTCGCCACCATTTCCTGTCCTGGTGGGGCTGCCGCAGCTATCTCCTGTTCTGGTTGGAAGGCCGCCACCATCTCCTGTCCTCGTTGGGCTGCAGCTATTTCCTGTTCCGGCTGGGCCATAGCCATTTTCAGTCCTGGTAGGGTCGCTAGCGCAACCATCTCCTGCTCCAGCTGGGCTGCCGTTGCAGTCGTCACCACTTCCTGCCCTGGCTGGGCCACTGTTGCCACCGCCACTTCCTGGTCTAGCTGGGCTGCCGCAGCCACAGCCACTTCAGGGTTCAGTGCACATCTGTATGACACAACATCGGTTGTTAGTGTGTTAATGTGACCCTTCCCTAAGCCCTGCCTCCAAGCAGCAACTGTCCAGTCATAGCTTAGCAACCATAACTAGAGCTGCCAAGCTTTCCATTTCTCTTCATGTTGAAGGTGTGCAGGTGTGTTAGATCCCACTGCATCTGCATCTGTTCTGTGGTTGTTTGAGGAGGAAGATGTAGGCTGATGCAGAATCAAAATGGGTTGAAAACAATGCATCTCTCTCTGGCTCACTGTCTCAGGTCTGAGCCGGGTTAGCTTACCTCTTACCTCTTGCATGATTGCAGTCTGGCTGGTCTGGCTGGGTGACCTCAAAGTCCACTGTACTAATCGAGTGAGCCTAACCTCAACCTCATGATTGAGGTTAGAAGACCAAGATTATAACATAGATTAACAATTAAAAGCCAGATTAAAAAGATAGGTCTTTACTTTTCTCTTAAAAATACCAACAGAGCTTGCCGATCTAATGTCCAAAGGCAAAGAGTTCCACAGTTTAGGGGCATAAAAACAGAAGGCACTCTCACCAGTACGTTTATGGAACACATGAGGGACATTTAAAAGAAAAGCAGTGGAGGACCTCAGTGATCTGGCTGGAACATAAAATGAAAGAAGATCCCTAATGTATTGAGGGGCAAGGTCATTTAAAGCTTTACAAACGAGTAAAAGAACTTTAAAATCAATTCTAAAAGTGACAGGTAGCAAGTGAAGTGTTTTAAGAAGTGGAGTAATGTGATCAGTTTTCTTGGTTTTGGTTAAAACTCTGGCCGCAGCATTTTGCACTAGCTGTAGTTTCTTCAATGACTTTTTGGGTAGGCCAGTAAAAAGCGAATTGCAGTGGTCTAAACGGCAAGATATAAAAGCATGGATGAGAATTTCAGCATCCTGTGTCACAGCTCCATTCTCCCTGTCTCCCTCCTGTCCTCAGTATTTTTCCACTCTCCATGCCTCTGCTCCACTCCACCTCTCAGCCACTCCCACCTAATCAGCCCAACTCCACTCACCTGCAAGCCCAGCTGCAGCTCATCCCCAATCAGCCCAGCATATCAGGCTCTCCAGCACACTCACTCTTTGTCAGATCGTTCTCAGCCTTCATGAGAGACTTTCCTACATTCCTGACCTGTCTGATCTCTGGTTGCAAACCCTGCCTGCTTTCGACTTACCTGCCTCGTCAGTTCTCTGGGAAACCACCACAGCCTTCCGTTCCTGACCCAGTGATCTGCCTCTGGGTTCCTGATGTTTGTCTGCCTGTCCCTGTGGCTGTTTGGTGTTTCCCTCCTGTGACATGGCAGTGTGCTTGGTCTGTCTGCTCGTCTGGTCCCCACTTCGCTGCCTGGTCCCAACTTTGCCTGTCTGGTCTGTCTGCTCACCTGGTCCCAACTTCACTGCCTGGTCCCAACTTCACTGCCTGGTGCCAACTTTGCCTGCCTGGTCTGTCTGCTCACCTGGTCCCTACTTCGTCTGCCTGGCCTGTCTACTCGCCTGGCCTGTCTACTCGCCTGGTCTGTCTACCCGCCTGGTCCCGACTTCTCTGTCTGGTCCCCACTTCCCTGTGGCTCATCCCTCATCTGCTCATCTGTCTGGTCAGTCTGCTCCCTCTGTCCCTCAGTTCGGTGCTACTCAATCCCTGAGCCTGAACTCCAGAGACTTTGCGTGGGCTCTGAGCCCAAATACGAACTGGACTTGTTCTTCTTTGTCTGCCCTGGTTCCTGCTTAGCCTCTGTATAATAAAGGTCATTACCAACGATATCTGTTGTACGGTGTGCTGCATCTGGGTCCAAATTACACATATTACATCCTGTTGAGTTAAAAATGGTCTGATTTTAGCAATATTTCGAAGATGAAAAAATGAAGGTGAAAATGAAAGGTAGATTAGAAATGGGTCTGTAATTGTTCAGCTCTGAATTATCTAGGTTGAGTTTCTTGAGGAGGGGTTTCACCATTGAGGTCTTAAAAGCAGTTGGGAAGATGCCTGAATTAAGAGAGGCATTTATTATACGTTTCTTGGAAAAGACAGTGGGAACAGGATTTAAATAGCTTGGTTGATTCAAAATGCTGCGGCTTGTATACTAACAGGAACTAAGATAAGAGAGCATATTACTCCTGTATTAGCTTCACTGCACTGGTTGCCTGTAAAATCTAGGATAGAATTCAAAATCCTTCTCCTCACATACAAAGCGCTTAATGATCAGGCACCATCTTATCTTTAAGAGCTTATAGTACCCTACCATCCCAATAGAACACTTAGGTCTCAATTTGCAGACTTACTGGTGGTCCCAAAGATTTCAAAAAGTAGGATTGGGAGCCAGAACTTTGAGTTATCAAGCTCCTCTCCAGTGGAACCACCTTCCAGTTTCTGTTCGGAAGGCAGACACCATCTCAATATTTAAGAGTAGACTTAAAACCTTCCTTTTTGATAAAGCTTATAGTTAGGACTGGCTCAGGTTTGCCCTGACCAGCCCCTAGTTATGCTGCTATAGGTTTATGCTGCTGGGGGACTCCAAGGCACACTGAGCTCCTCTCTTTCTTCATCTCTCTCCCCAGATGTTTGTTCCATTAATGCCTGTTTCTAACTTGATTCCTTCCCCGGAGTCTTTCTGCTTTGTCATCCTGCAGATTCTCATGGACTGTGGCCGCACATGGATCGCTGATCACTGCTGCACCTTCTACTGTGGATTATTATAACTCACTTAATCAATCAAACATTCATCACATTGTTGTTGCTACTATTACTATTTCTACTATCATTACTGTAACATCTAGTATGAGTATTATTATTTACATACAGCTTACACATTTATATGTACTACCATTCCCTACACATAGTTTTACTGTTGATGTTCTGTTGCTACTGTTCTCTCTGCTTCTGTTCTGTTCTCTCTCTCCACCCCTCCCTTCTCCTTTTCCCTCTCAAATCCGACCGGTGCCGTCAGGTCGCCGCCCACCATGTGTCTTGGATCTGTCCGAGGTTTCTGCCTGTTAAAAGGAAGTTTTTCCTCGCCACTGTCGCCAAAGTGCTTGCTCATGTGGGGATTGTTTCAATTGTCGGATGTAAATATGATTATAGAGTGTGGTCTAGACCTACTCTATATGTAAAGTGTCTTGAGACAACTTTGTTGTGAAATAGCGCTATATAAATAAAATTTGATTTGATGATTTGATTTGATTTGAATAAGACAGGAGGAGGAGGACTCGTTGATGGTGACCCCCCGAGGTCCGTCTTCTGTGGACTGAGCAGCAGACCCGCGATGCGCTGCACCACCTCGCCAGCCAAGTCTGGGCGAATGAGTAGCAGAGGCCGCAGCAACATCAGGAGCAGCGGTGGTTACAGCAGCAGGGAGAGCAGAGGAGGCTGGAGCGGCAAGGAGAGCAGTGGTGGGCACAGCAGCAGCAGGAGCCGTGGTGGACAGAGCAGCGATAGCTACAGCAGCCACAGGAACAGCTGTGGTCGTGACAGCGGTGGTGGTAGCAGCCGCTGGAACAGCTGTGGTCGTAGCAGTGGTGGAGGCCGTAGGAACAGCAGCGGTGGAGGCTGCAGGAACAGCAGCAGCGGATGCCACAGGAGCAGCAGCGGTATAGGCCGCAGGAACAGCTGTGGTCGTAGCAGCGCTGGAGGCTGCAGCGGCCGCAGGAACAGCAGTGGCAGCTGCGGTGGAGGCCGCAGCAGCAGCCGCGGGAACAGCTGTGGTCAAAACAGCGGTGACCGAGGGGGTAATAGCACCAGCAGCGAGATGGCAGACTTCGGCAGCAGCCATGGATAAATCCGCAGGGTGCACCACAGCCTCCGAGGGTAAAGCCCAGAAGCGGTTTGAGAGGTTGAAAGCCGGGGGTGAAACCACCTGCAGACCGCTCTTCTTACTCTTTCTAACCACCACATCCGTCCAGGTAGCCTGGGAGTTAGGTGTCGAGCAGGAGGAAGGCCTTGGCTGCACTGAGGTGTCCCACAGGATCGTGTCGGAAACGGCTGAGTTCAGTACAGCAGTTTTTTTAGCCCGAGCAGAAGCCGTGTCGATGAAACTGGATAAGCGACTATCCTTTCTTTTTAGTTCATCTGATAGTCTGCAGATGTCTTCTTTGAGGTGAGTGATACTCCTGTTTGCTTTCTGGAGTAAGCGGCAATCACTGCACGGCATAGTAAAGCCGATAAACAGCACCAATGCATTAAATGAACAACAAGAAAGTAAAGAAGTAAAGACACAGTAGGACGTGGTTATGAAAAACAGAAATAACTAAACCATGTTAAAAGAGAAACGCGATTGAGATCGACATTAAATTAGCCGCTGTCACCGTGGAGGCAGTCAGCGTGAAGTCAGTGTGAAGGCAGTGCACACTGAGCTGTTAGCATTAACGTTATCATGCATGCAGCTGCTAGGTGACTTTACATAAACACTTTCACAGGGTTCTTGTTCTAAAACATGTCAGGTGGAAACATTAAAATGTTAGCTGGAGACAGATTTCTCGGCCGACTCAAGGAGTTAGCAGAAGCTCACACTAGCCAGCTACACTTATGAAATCTACTTGTGAGTCATTATTTTAGCCGACAAAATCCACCGTTGTCAGCTAGAAATGAGAAGCTACTTGTACTGATGTCTCTAAGGATTCAAAGACCTTGGGCCCTATCTTACACCCGGCGCAATGCTGTTGCGCTGCCAGCACAAGTGACTTTGCTATCTTACAGCCAGAACAAGTGCCGTTTTTGCCATGTCTGCATGATAGCAAACTCACTTGCATCGGGTCTGATTCGCTGTTGGCGGTAGATCTAAACATGAAGGCAAAACGAAGGCGTGGCCCGGCGCGTTTGCTATCTTGTGCTCAGCGCACTGGAGTGAAAACCACTTGAGCCTTAGAGCCCTATCTTACGCCGGTCTGAAGCGCAATGGATTTAATTTATTCAAGGAGTGTCCAAATCCTCCCCAGGGGTGCGAGTGATATTTTTGCCCTGCCCCGCCCACTGCGCCACCAGGTGTGCCGAAGTGCCCTCATTAATGCACCAGTGAGTTTAGCCTGAACATGCAATAAACCAATCAGAAAGTCGGCTCTCATCGTCTGTAAGAGGCAGGTGCGCCATCAGTGCAAGTGGTGGCAACATGAGACGGATTTACAAGGAGGGAACAAAGAAAAGATTTTCAAATCGAGCACCGACAGATCTCCTGGTAGTACAATAAATGAACCGCAAATGTCATGCAGATATGTAACTGGTTATGTTTTACATTGAAGCACCTTGAAATTGTGTTGTATTTTATAATTAATCATTACCTCCCACCTAATACTCATCTCCTCCAGTCCTCCTCCTCTGTCCCGTTATGAAACAATCAGAAAGAGTTTCTGAAGTTTGAAATAAGCAAAATTACGCACGGGTATATCCAGCCAGCTCCGACAGGAGCACACACTGTTTTCTCTCCGGGTTGGGCAGGACACGTGTGGTCAAATAGTGTGTCTTGTATGTTATAGATAATAATTGTTTAATCCTTGTTTTTCTTGATCACACAAACAGGCAGACACAAACAGCTGTCATGCTGACTCATCTGATAAAGACGATCTGACAGCCATGATCCCGTGCGCACTTTACAGGTCTGTTTAGATTTATTAAGCTTTATAATTACAAATAATTTCTTTTTCCTTATTAGTGAGTTTATGTTAAAAGACACACTCGCCCACGGCTGTTTAACACTTATGAAAGGTGTTCTGGGATTGTGGAGACCTGTGTGCGCCTCAGCCAAACGTGAGACACGTCACGCACACACTTTTAACTTCAATATTTACACTTTATTGCTGATAGAAAATATGTTTACATGACACTTTACACATCCACACAGCGAGGATGGGAGGAGATGAAGATTAGGTGGGAAGTAATGATTAATTATTAAATACAACACAATTTCAAGGTGCTTCAGTGTAAAACATAACCAGTTACATATCTGCAAGACATTTGCGGTTCATTTATTGTAATGGTTTTTGCAGGTCACTGCACGAAAAGAGGGATTTGTGTCACTGTGGACGGCAGTGAACGTCCGAGAAATTGCCTAACTTTCGGACGCACATGGGCGCTTGTGACGCCGAGAAACTTTAGGTTTGTGGATTGACAAAATTGTCGCAAACGAATCTGACTCGCGGCGAGCTCTCACGGCGGGGTGCTAATGGCCCAGCGATTAGCATATGAAAAGCAGTGAGAGCCTGCCTGGACCTCTCACTGGCCTCGCTGGTATTGGACGAAAAAGGCACGTGATTACATGTAAAAGCTCCTGTACTGTCGGTAAAGCTGACCGCCCATTGGCCCATTAGGTTAATATATGCATACTTTATATGGCCATATCATTGTGCAATTATGATTACTAATTACTAATATTCCTGGGATGTTCGTTTACTTTGTATATTCACGTCATTCTTATAAGCTGCACTATGACTAGGCTACTCCATGAATGACGTGAATTTATTGAGGAAATGAAAATGGAAACGATTTTTTTTTTTTTTAAAAAGCGCTTTTAATGCCACACCACACAATGTACATAGCTTACATTGTAATAAGAACCATGTTGATAATAAAGAATTGAAAACTATAGCCTATACACACAATAACACACACTGCTGTACAATATATACACAATAAGCCTATAAACGCCGCCGTTTGAAATCCGCATTCTTCGCATCAGACTCCGGTCCCTGCAGGGTCTGTGGGAGCTCTCAGACGTCCTCATCCTGGATCAGAAGCTGGCTTCCGGGAGCTGTTGGAATGACCAATAAATAATCAATACATAGCCATGCACAGCATATTGACAACTTATCTATAAAGTAGCAAAAGTCATATTGACAACGTATAGGTTAATCTTACTCTCTTTCAATCTTCTGTGGTGAGACTGTGCGTATTTCGGGTTGGCTTCCAGACGCGCCTGTAGCACAGCACACAGGTCCGTCAGCTCCTGGCTGCGTGAAGGCGGTGGTCTTACAATCCACGCAGCTACACCATCGACATAGCCGTCATCCTCGT
>JAJHUR010096394.1:0-17505 GCA_027495735.1 Lutjanus campechanus
AACCCTGACAAATCGTGTTTGCAAGGGTTTGATATTCTAGATATTTCTTATGGTCAACAAATCCCTTACAAAGACTAGACCAACAATCAAAAGATGCTACTAACAAATTATCCCCCCACCCCTGTTGAATTGTGACTAATTTCTCTGAATAGTGTCTCAAAGGCTAGAACATGTCGTATGTTCTACAGATTATAAAGCCCCTTGAGCTAAAAATGTAATTTGTGATCTTGGGCTAACATGTATTGTCTGTGTACACGGTGCTCAGCAGTTTTAGGAAATTACGTAGCCTCTTAAAAATGAAACCAGACATTTGTGACCTGTTTTTAAAGATTTATGTCTTTGGTAGATCTTATGGCTAAGTGTCACAGACAGTGTAGGGACATCAGAATCCAGAGGAACCTTTTGTTTCTCACAATCTTTTCTTTGTCTTATCTTATGAGAAAAAAAACTGAGATTCTTATTTTGAGCTCACTGAAGTCTTATTTGTTTCTCCCAAGAACCCCTCAGGAGAAAAAAGGGACAAAACAAAAAAAAAAGCAGGAGATCTTTTGCTGAGATCATAGGTGTCTCAGAGGCCGTATGAAGCAACAAGATTTTAATTTAACCACTGAGACAAATTTAAGATCTTATTTTAGACAACTGAGTTTTCTTTTGGAGCTCACTGCTATCTCATGAACTGATTATTTAACACAAATTTAAGATCAGTGCAGTGAGACAAAAAAAAAAAAAATTAAAAAATTAAAAAACATTTATAGATCTTAAATTGGGCTCAAATTAGTCTCGGGCTGATTTAATAAGTATGAGAAAATGATCAGAGTCTCATATTGGTCTTAAATTAAGTTCATTTATGACTCGGAGGCACAGGCTAGACAAAGACGAGATCTTATTCTGAACTTTTCCTTTCCTCCGGGAAAGTGCTGAGAGATGACCAGCCATATTGTCATTTTCGGTCTTTTCACTGGGTTTATTGATGATAAGAAATGTAGCCACCAGCCTTATCCTCAAGAAAAAAAAAAGAGAGCTCTGCACACATCGCTCAACACACGTTCCAAACTACATTCTGAACCTGCTGTTGGCTTACTTTTTTTTTTTTCTTCTTCTGCATGACTGTCGAACTTTTAGTACAAGGTGGTGAGTATGTTGTTTTGTTTCAGTTCTTGGGGACTGATGCAAACATCTGCTTTCTGCTGTTGTTGGTTCAGATCATTGACTGTCTCCTTTATTAAACTCACACATCACACAGCTGCAGAAGTTTGTTATATCGACTGTCTGTCTCTGTTCGCCAGCCTGTAAAAAACAAAAAAACAAAAAAACAAAAAACAAAGCAAGATGGCTCCTTGCTGAACAATCTCTGCCCTGTTTGCTTTGCTCTTTTGCATAACTGCTGACATTTTGTTGGAGCTGGAGCTGATCCAGGGGTCCGGTGAGCCACTTATCTGGTGCTCGGTGTGGCCGTCTTCAGCGAGAGTTAGGAGCGCATTTATCGTGGTCACTGACCCAGACGCCTCCCTAAAGAAAGTCCACTGAATATTCAATCTTTGTTTCCAGGAATCAACAAAGACTCAAATCAAGTGGAAGAGCGCGCGGAGAGTGCAGACGTCCACCAAGGCCAACAGTCCAGTCTTCTCTCATATGCAAATATGCAAGTGCGACCACTATATATGTCAGGATATACTTCCAGAATTATGTCAAAATACGGCTGCGCCCTGCTGAATGATGTACTTCTTGAGTAAAAAATAATTTGTGTGTCCATCCTGTTATTTTCTCCAAAATTGAATGGGTTCTTTTTGTTTTTTTTGGCCCATGCTACACCCTTGCAGTTTCATGAAAAGCCAGTAGGTTTTTTTTAATAATCCTCCTGACAAACAAACAAAACCGAACCAAATACATGACCTTCTTGGCGGAGGTAATAACAATGACCAGGGTTTTCAATTACTGAAATCTGAAAAATATTTTGAGGCTTCATAGCCCCTGGTGCTGTTTTTCCTGTTTTGATCATTGAAAGGATGTCATGTGCATTATAGTGAAGGCAATAATAGCTCGAGATTATTTAACCAATCAGACCTTAAAGTCACAAAAACATGATGCGAAAATCTAATATATTTATGTTCATTACGTAGGGGACTCCATAGACTTTTCTTTATTCCACACTTACAGTAAATATAGCACAATAAGTGTTGAATGATGAGCAATGGACATTAAAGGGACAGTTCACCCTAAAATGAAAATTCAGTCATTACATACTCATGCCAAGGCTGAAGGTTGGGTTTAGTTTTTTAGTCTGACTAGAGTTTCACAGGAAAACAGTGGTGCTGAATATCCCAAACAATTTAAGTGAATGGTGGCCAGTTTTCAAATGTAAAAAATAACCGAAAAATTACAAAAACGACAACAAAACATAAAACGCCTGTAATGTTTTTAACCTAAATCTTCACTGTAGTACACTGCAACAGAATATTTATGGTAAATACTTTTAATTTTGCTTTGAATTCTCAGGAAATGATACAGAAAAAAAAATTACCCATTCATTTATTTTATTTTTTACTGCCCCTAAAAGGAAATTGATGCTGCAGATTTTACAAAACGCATATCCCTTTCCTTTAAAACTGTCCTTTAAAAAAACAAAAAAAAACAAAACAGGAATTCTTCTTTCCAGGATGTCTGGTTTGATGTAGCTGTGTTGTTGTCCAGGTGGAAACAGTAGGCTTGTAGAGTTATACTTTTAGAGGTTATACACACTATACAAGCCCCAAAAACAGGTTGTGATATTAAAAAGGACAAAGAAAGGTGTGAAAATTTGTCAGAAATCGGGAGAATTATGGGAGAATTGTGATCCTGGGAGGAAATAGGGAGAGGGCAATGAGTCGCATGGGAAAATTGGGAGGGTCGGCAAGTCTGACGGTTGTGATGCTCAAAAAAATGTATCCGCCATTTTAACTGTTTTCGTCACAATGTAAATCTATGGGGAAAAGTCTTTTGGGCCGTAGAGTATCAAGTGACGTCATTCCATGTTTTGGCCACAATGTCAGATTGACTTGAAAGCCTGGTGCTCTTCCTCAGGGTTTGTTTTTCACCACACCACAGACACTTGTCAATCACAGGTGGAACTGATAACATTAATGCCATGCCAGCTACAGGGCCCTGCTGTTCCTGCCGCCTCACTGGTTCACTCACTGACTCTGGCATCAGACCTGCAGCCTGCACTTCATTTAGAGGCTTTCGTGGCCTTGCCACCTCAGAACATGCATCCTGCTGATGAGGACAAATCAAGAGCACCCAGACTCAGCTCAAAGTGTCAGCCTGTTGCTGTGGTACAACAGGTGCAACAAAGCTAAGCTCACAATTCCTTCTTCAGTATATAAAAGATAAAACAAAATGCACCTCAGATTGAAGTCCCTGTTTAGGAAATGGTCATATATGTTTTCTCAAGTACCTGGTCATGATGTGACACAGAATCAATGTTAACGGATGTTTTTCCCAGCAGCCATCTTGATATTAAATAGTGGGATAAACACAGGTGTTACTAATGATGCTAATTAAGGTCTGTTCCATAGCGTAGCAGAGCCTTTCCAGTGAGCCCTGGCTCTGTTTGACCTGAATGATTACCAGAACCTTAATTAGTATCATTGGTAACACCTGTGTTTACCCTACTATTTCATGGTGAAATGGCTCCTGTGAAAAAAAGGCTATAACAGTATGCTTCAAAAAACTAGTGAGTTTGTTCCTTAGTTACTGTTGCTATGCCTGCCAAACTTTTCATTCTAGCACTGCATTTATGCTTTAACGTACGTTTACGGTTATAACCGTGGCACATTTACCATCGGAATTGGGAGTAATTGTTGAAACATGAGGTCTGCGATTCACAAGCAGATTTCTTAAGTGTAGTAGGCTAATGTAAGCTACTGCTAACTCAGCTTGAGTCAGCTGAGAAGTCTCCAGCTGATGTTTTAATGTGTCCAGTTGAAACATTTTAAAAACAGGATCCCTGTGAAAGTGTATGTAAAGTTACCTAACAGCTGCGTGCATGATATAACGCTAATGCTAAAAGACTGAAGCTAAAGCTAGCTTACATTGTTCAGATGGTGAAATACGGCAGGCATATCTACATGATAGATGACAGAAATCCGCTCATCAACTTCGGAACAGACAGCACAGGGACTCAATTAGTGCAGCGGACCTTAAGACTGGTCACCCAGCCAGATGAGCAGAACCGTGATCACAGAAAACAGCCAGGATAAGAGCTAAGCTAACCCAGCTTAGACCTGAGACAGCGAGCCAGAGAGCGATGCATTGTCGTCGACCCATTTTGATTATGCACCAGTGGTATCTAACAAGTTAGTCTGGAGGTAAAGTTACTGCAGCTAGTAAAATAGTGTTAGTTAGCCACACATGCTAATGTTTGTAGCTTATGTTAAAGCAGCTGAAGTTAATCCAGTCCCTACATGTGTGCTCTCGTGTTTCACAGTTTTGAGATACTACAATGAGAGACTGAAACGGTGAGTATCATTCTTCTCAGAGCCTTGCACACCGCGTCAACATGTAGAGAAATGGAAAGCTTGACAGCTCTAGTTACAATTGCTAAGCTGTAATTGGACAGTTGCTGTTTGGAGGCGGGGCTTAGTGAAGGGTCAATTGTACAGTGGTACCCAAACAAATATGTGGTGTCCATATTTTCCCAATTCAGTGACTTGAACAGCACAATTTTGCCATAGCTTATCATTTACAAATGTATGAGTGTGAGAGCCAGGGGAATGTCAGTCAAGGAAAGTCTCACAAGTAGTCATTAAAGGAGGGACATCAATCAGAATAACGCAAAACATCTGACTTGGTTTTTAATAATGCCCAAAGACTTGTCTGAACTTAAATGTTTTATCTTTTCATGTGATGGAAATTAATTTCAAATTATTTGTCTCCCAAGAATTCAAGAAATATGATTGTTAAACCAACACTGTCGTACTGTCATCACCTTTTATGTTGATATGTTGAACCTGTTAGCAAACAGCTACCTACAAACATATCCAGCAGATATAAGGCAACATTATCATTTATTTGGAGTCATGTTTCTGGCCACCTGATGAATGTAAGACCAATATTCACTCTCTTTTGGCTCCGAGTTTGGTCTCCACTGTAGTGGAAAATTTACATGCTTGTATGGTAATATCTTTCTTACTGTTGTATTGACCATAGGATGACCTGTTGTCAGCTGTTGTAGCATGAGTAGGCTGCTAATGACAGGAGGTTGTAAAAATCCTGAGATGGGTCACCACTGGGTTTATTGTACCAACTGTTGTTTTCTGTCATTACATCTGTTAAACAAGTTCTGTAAAGTTCAACTAACGGCCAGAGACATGTAAGGTATAAAACTGGGTGAAAGCATTCAGTCAGGGAGCACAACTCCAGACTGCTTTCTGCCGTGCGGTTCTGTGTCTTGTGTCTCCTCTCTATAGAGAATAAACATCTTGGTGCATGCAACCTTGCCAGTCTTGTTTTTTGACTCTCCATAGGCAGACCGGGAATAAAATTTCCACAACACCACCAACTCCTGGGGAAAACATTTGGCTTTTTAGCCGCTAAATACAACACTATGTTCACCAGTTAGTTAACTGTGTCTGTCTGCAGTTTGGTGCTGAGCAGGTAGGGTACTTGGCATTGTGATCATTTCCGAGTGTGTCACTACAAGCACCCTCTTTCTCACACAAGAAAATATGTGATCCACTGTTAATATAGCATCCAAGCACCCAGGGTGGAATAGCTGATGTGGCTATTTACCCCTGTCATGTGTTTAACTGATTAATTCATGTGGGACATTGTTGCTCTTCATGGCTAAACCAGGTGACCGGGTGTAAATAACCAAATAACTACAGTGTGACTTTTTTCACCCAGGTGCAAATAGACACTCCAATAAAAAAATATTTACAATAGGAGCTTTAAATTGTGGTTTTTGTGATATGAGGACAGCAGTGTATAATCAATCAATCATTTGATATTCTGACAACTATTCCTTGTAAAGGAAAGCTTATGTCATGTTGTAAATATTTTATATTGTCTGTTACATGGTGGCCTTTGGATTGAGATCAAAATTGTACACTTGTAATGCCTACTTTATTGTATTATGTCAATCAAGATTAATGTTAGGATTAATTAACAGAAAATAACAAGATGTTAACATGAGAACTCATGCAGGTAAGTAGGCCAGACAATAGTGTCTATTTATTGCTGAACATGTTGTATTTTTGGGTTAGTCGTGACACTATTATTCCTCTGACCATATAAACTAATTAATTACACCAGTTCAATGAGAATTCATTCGATTTCCTCTAAGAAGTCTCCTCTATCCACGGCTAATGCTCTTATTCATCAAGAAGGGATTAAACGTGTTCTACCCTCTGTAATTAAGAACTGGAGTGAAGGAGCTTAAGAGGATCCACTTTAAAGGCTATTTTAAAAAAAAGCCTGATCCTCCTGTTACAAGATGATATAGACCGGAATAAACATTTCCCTCTTTGATCACCCTAACATCGAGAAGTGACCTCATAACATGTCTTTCTTTTTAATTAGTCTTACAGGGAAATGACACAGTGCATTATTAAATACCATAGGAGCTATAAGAAGACGTGCAATGTTGTTGTTAGATTAACATTTACAGACGATTAAAGGGGTCTTATTGTAATAGGTATGAGAAAACAGACGGAAAAGAACTTCAAAGTATGAAAGAGAACAAAAAAAGACTACAGTATATTTTATTTTATGTTATTATATATATTGCAGTGCATGCTAACAGTGAACTTTAAGTTACACTCGGGAAGTAGAGTTTTCACAGATGCCCAGTGACTCATGATGATGCTGTGAGCTGAAAGATACTAACAAGCTCAGTATAGCTGATGGGCAGTTGATTCAGGTGATGATTATCTTTTGGTTGATCGCTATGAGTGTTCCCTTTTCCAGTCATTTGATCCATTATTAGTTCAGAAATATTGATTAAATCAGCGTTAAACTTTGCATTAACACCAAAAGTGCCTGAATTTCATATCTAGCAGAAATGCCACAAGTGGTCATTTTGACCTTTAAATTTCAAACTCTACAATCTCTTATGATAAAAATCCAATTAAGATATTAATTGCATTTATTCTGTTAGGATATCTCTTGAACAAATGGAAGTAACACCGAAATATAATTTTTGTAAGTTTAATTATGTATCATTAGTCACTACTGTCAATATTGTCACAGCAGTATTTTATTGCAGGGTAATAACCATCAGTGATCCCATTCAGATTTTAGATTCATCTTGACCGGGGATGATAATGATCAATCAATCATTAATTAATTGGTTATTAAGAATTTGATCGTCAAGTGAAATTTAATTGATATACTCTCAAATAAAGATCTGAAATATAACAGATTATTTTTATGAGCGTGCTCCACGTTATCAAATATATAAGTGTATGTATTTAATATGTAGGCCTTTACATTTTTACATGTCCTTTACATGTTTCACAGGCTGTGTAATGATCGATTAATTGATCATTAATATTACCAATGATGATGATTACCAATGTTGCAAATTGTAAGCACTTCCCTTAACCGATTAAGGGAAGTGCTTACAATTTGCAACACTAATCTTGAATGTATACAGCTACAGTGATTGTTAGGGTTGCAAACTGTGCATTTTCCTTGACTCATAGTCGAAAATGTTAAGAATAAATGAATCGATTGATCATTAATAATTAATAAGGTACCAAATACATCTTTTTTCTAATTTTTTGTTTTATTTAAGCAATTCTAGCTGCATATTAGTTTTTGTGAATCATTAAAGTTTGTGTAAATGAAAAGGGGAGTTATTCTTTGAAACATATTATACATATTTGAACACAGTTGCTGAAACCTTATGAAAACACTGAGAACTATGTTGTACTGAACTGTGGAATTAAATCGATTTCTGTGTTCAGGCCTTGTTGGGCGGAGCTGAAACATGGCTTGATGACACTATATAAGCCTCACCAAGCAGCGACACATGAACGACATCGCCTCCCCCTCCCCTCACCCTCCCTAACAGTCAGTTTCAAACATATCTCCAGTGACTCTCTCAGTCCAAATCGGTCCAGCAGTTCACTTCAGCTCACTTCAGTTCCAACAGCCCAACACAGAAGACAACTAAATAAAGAACCATCCTGTCACCGTCCTCTGGCTCCGGTGCCTCAAACAAAAGCTGCGAGACAGAGCGTCCATGTTTCTGTTCGTTTTCAGGTTGTAGAAACTGAGACAAGTAATTTTTTTAATCAATCTTTCAAATTTGGCTCAGAACACACATTTATTGTTGCTTTACATGACTTCTAATTTATGAAACACAAAAAATTAAGATGAACAGTAAAATAAATTAACTGACTATTATTTGATTATTGATTGCTGCTGTTTCACATTGTCTTTGCATTTTGGGTAATTTCTATAAAAATATTGCAACACCAGTATTGTTTTTCTTAATTTAACAAATGCTTTGCACATATAAATGAGAAAACAGTCAAAATGGCCGTTGGTAAGTGGTGCTTTGACACTGTTTTTGTGAAGATCCGAAACTGAATCAATTACCATGTGTGTCACTGAAAATAAGTGAGAGTTTATTGCGACGCCTCTGATCTCCTTTGAAGCCAACTTAGAACTGACATTAAGTGTGGGACTTAGTGTCTGTGTTACTTAGGTTATGGATGTTTTTCACATTCCTGACAGACTTATGAAAAAAAAAAGGAAACAAGATGATCACTAATGTAACACAACAACAATCCCTCCCTCTGTGTAGCTTTGCTGTTATGGCAGGAGGGTTTAATCCTTCAGGCTGCTCTGAAAAGACATTCAATCTCATCGACAAAGCCCGTCGAGATTGTGAATTTGTTCCAGAATGCTTTCAAAACAGCAGATTCATGGCGCACAACAAGCTCGTCTCTAAACATGTTTTAATGTGGCTGAATTACATTGAAGTTTTATTAATTATTGCCTCATAGGGACACATATGAACTCGTCTGTCTGACAGAGATGAAACGATTACCAGATTAGTGAAATGAGAGGATTTCTCGTGATAGGATCATTTTCATCACTTCATGAGACAGAATAATTGGAAGACATTACTAGGGGCTCTTGTTATTTATGATGGGCTTTCATCCCCATTTGTGACACTGTAAGAATATTAATTAATAAATAACTTTAATATCACTTGATTGAACAGTGCTAAACATCAATGAGCCAATCAATAACTCTAACAGTATCCTATTCAAACATCTGTATCTGTTAATACCTCCTGCTGCAGGACGGCATTTGAAATGACCTATCATTAATAAATAAATAAATCATAATTTATTTTGGATGCTGTGCAAGTTGATTTACATTGCATAGTTAAATTCCCCCTCCAGACACATTTCAAATCATCTCGTATGATTAATATTTGGTTTAACATGTTTTTTCTGTGTAAAATCTACCTTTTCTCCCTTCCTGTGAAATTCTGGATCTGGCCTTGACCACCACAGCTTCCTGCACTAGTCTAACAGGTAAAAGAACAGTGAGCATCAATGTACAACTGTTGGGCACAAACAAAGGATACTCTCTTCACACCCCTTTGATTGGCCTTTGTTGACTTTTGAAATTAGTTTTTTCTCCAGCCTTCACCCTGACTCAAAGTGTCCCACGCACAAACAAAACTTCTATTGAGGTCCTTTGCAAGAACCCTCTGTTGCTTCAAAAACATTTTGAAATGATCGGAGTTTAGAGGCTGTCTCTTTGTAGCTTAAAATATGTGTGCTTTCCCCGTCATAATGATGATGTTGTACAAGTCTTTTCCTTCTACCTCATCTCTCAAAACACCAAACAATATTGTCAAAGGACAACAATAAAAAATTTGTTTTATAAGCAAAATATCTGTAAATTAGTCTCAGTTTTAACTCTCTAATGGTAATATAAGGTAGTTGTGCTCTCCATGAGATACATTTGTCTGACAAATCTTCCCATTTTGTCTGCATTGTCATTGATGCAGCAGATATTTTATTGACTTGTATGTGAAACTGATACATTCTATTGTTAATTTTTGTTCTACTTATATCCTTAATGTAGTGTTATAGCTGCACAGAGCTGACTATATGCAAAAGGCTCACAGGCGTCTCCATATGCTACTCTAAGGACATCATGAGACATAATTTCACCCCCACTGTTCAAAAGATCATTTGTAAATAGTATTTCTTTTGCAAACATTGACTCAATAAGGCTTCTCCTTAATTAAAATGTTCCTGTTGCATCACAACACTTAACTTTCATTATGGAACAAAGGATGAATAGACATCAATAGCTTTGCTGAGAACCACTGTGGATTAAGGTTTAGGTATGTCATCCAGCTTCTTATATCCCTAAGACATGCACATGTAAGTGGGATCGATCTTATAAATAGGACTTAAACCAGTTTAGAGCGGTTCCTTTAATGCCAATTAAATGTTTGAGTCAAAGTAATAGGGTATCATGGTCAGTGGTGTTGAATGCAGCAGTAACATCTAGCAAGACAAGCACAGAAACAAGCCTGTTGTCTGATGCAATTAGAAGATCATTTGTAACTTTCATCAGTCCTGTTTCTGTGTTATCATGGACCCTCAAACTATTATTTTGTAGAAAGTCACACAAGTGATTGGCAGCTGCCTTCTTAAGGATCTTAGACACAAAGGGATGATCAAATATAGGTCTAGAATTGGCTAAAACTTCTGGATCTAGAGTGGGTTTTAAAGGGAGTTTAACTACAGCTACTTTAAACAATGGTGGTGCACACTATTTTATCAAGGACGGATTGATCATATTTAGTAAAGAAGTGTGAATTAAAGGTAAAACCTCTTCAAGCAGCCTATTTGGGATGAGGTCTAAGTCCCAGATTGATGGTTTAGATGAAGAAATCATTAAGGGAAGTGCAAAGACATCTTCCCCCATCAGTAGAGGAGAGTGAAAACACCTCTTTAGTGACAAATCTTTCACAGATACAAATCAGTATAATCAAGGTCAGATATTTCAGAGGACATAAACATAAGAAAAAACTATTTTTAGTGCAGAGGAGCTTTAAATAAATGAGAGCTATGAAATGAATGTACAATTGATGGTGCATTTTAGGATGGTGAACCATAATGCCAATACATTACAATACAATTTGTTGTTCCTGCAATAAGATATCTAAAAATCACTGCCATGGCCTTTAAAGAGCTTTGGACCACCGTCTCAGCCTCATTCATTAAAAGTGGTTTAATGGATCCATCTGACATTTGGCTGGATACACTTGTTTGCTGTCTTATTCAGAATCAAATGAACTTAACATTTATCTCTGTCTGGCCCGAAACATTGCAGCCCAGCTCTGTCTAAAATGACATTATCAACAATGGCACATCTGTCTTCACACATCGCACATGTAATATGGTTTGACATGGAAATGTTAAGACCCCAGGAGCAGTTACATGTTAAGGATTTGTGGACGACCGCTGGGTGCAGTGATTGAGCACAGCATGGAGCCGGCTGCTGCAGAGGGTCAAGACACTGTGGGTATTCTTTCTGTTCGAATGTTAAAGCGGCTGGTTTCGCTGATTAGGAAGTTTATCCAGACGGGGAGAAGTAATCATACAGATCACCTGGTGAACCGTGTAGCTGGAGCTCAACCCTTCAAACCCTCCCGCCTCTGAGGCCTCACGCTCCTGACTCAGACCGAATGGCGCTCTTCCCTCCGCCATGTTCAAACTTACTTGTGATAATTATCCTCCAGAACAAAAACAGGAGTCATTAAAAAGGCCCATTATTCTCTTTTCAAACCGCCAGACAAGAGATTTCAGAGTAAAAGCTGCGGTGTCTCTTCCTGGTTGAACCACAGTTGTGATGCCAGCTGATCAGAACTCACTCGCCTTGTTACCGTTCCATCCCCTAATAATAGGGCATTTGCATATCTATGACAAAAATGTATTACACTTTCAATGGCTTATTGTTTATAGACATGTACGAGATGATTGCAGAAATGGGAAATAAGACTGTGTAGCATCAACTTAATTGGATTTCTTATCTCGGCATCGTGTGCATGATGAAATAGAGGACGAGTGTGAGTGCTGGAGTCACGACCCATGCAGGGTTTCACTCTCAACAACTGTTGTGGCCAAACTTTGTTGTCTTGTTGTTCAAATAATCTGATGGAGATGCGCATAATTACAGGGGTGACACCAATAAAAACACCACACTGAGGTTAACTTCCTTTATATTTAAGTTTCTCTAAAGAATTGTAATGTCTCTTCAATTAACTATTGGTATGGTGAGTTGAAATCAGAGTCAATCTGTATTATGTTCCAGAAAATATCATATCAGTGTATATTAGACAACACATACACTGATCCCAATATAGGAATGGCTGACCGATAGTTGAAATACCTGGTTGGCTTTTAAAAAGGATTTTAAAGCATTAGTTCCACAATTTGGAGAATATGCTTTTTCACTTTATTGTCAAGAGTTAGGTGACATCCTGCCTGTCTGTTAAATATGAAAATACAGCCAACAGACACTGTTAGCTTAGCACAAAAACAGCACCTCTAATTAGCATGCTATATTGAAATAAATCAAGAAATATTTCCAGCAATATCAAGAGATATTGTCAAGTTTCAACTGTAACTTGATTAAACAATAGATAGATACAGCATGTTAAACTAATGTTATGTATGGTAATGTCAACCATCAGTAGCTGTAATTCTAAGTTGGAGATATCTGGACTTTCCCGCTTGAAAATGTTGAAAAGAACTACAGAAGATTCAACAATTTGTTGGCACAGTGGCTGCAAAGCCACTAATGCTGGCAGACACCGAAATAAAGTCCAGTATTAACACTAATATGGTTTCACTTAATGAATTGCCAAAAGGTTAACACAACAAACAAGCTAATGTAACTGTAATTACTGTATGTTGTATTTTCTGGGGGTTATTTTTATTACTTAAGTTATTGTGTAATTTTGTGTTTTTATTAAGCAGTACAGTGCATACATTATTTATATTTAAGTAATGATATTTTTACAGCATCATTTAGTTACTTGCAGATTATTATTTAATTGCCATTTATAGTACTTTGTATTTTATTTGATTTGTATGTTCATGTGCAGTAAGCAGAGTTAGTGTATTCCTTTGGTTGAGTTAATTGGTTCCTACCTGCCCTTGTTTTGTGGGGGACAGGTATTAGTGACGCAGACAGTGAGTGCCTCGTGCTTGACGCGAGAGGAGAAGTTGCTGTACTGTGCTGTTTGCTGTGTTGGTGCAGATTAAAAGAGAAAAGAAAGAAATATTGTAGCCCGCTCATTACCCACAGCCCGGAAGAACTGGAGAACCCAGATAGACAAGAAAAGAGGGTTACAGACTGGTGGCAGCGGTGTTTTTCTTCTGTCTCCCCCCCCTCATCTTAATTAGCCAAGGCAATCAACTAGCTCACGGCAGGAGCAGCGACTGCAGTCTCCAGGTGCATTGTGTGAGTTTGTTTCTGTTTTGCGTGGACAGTTAAACATTTTTACGGACAGTTGCTAAAGAGACAAGCAGAAGTTATTTTTCGCCGTCGGTTGAAGTTGGACAGTACTCTACAGCATGTCGCTGGAGTCATTACTGGAAGACGTTGAGGAAAACGAGCCTCCCCATGAGGATGACGGCACGCACAGCGCGACCCAACGGGACACAACAAAGACAGTGGTGCACTACAGAGTGGATTTACCGCCATATTTTCACGGAGATGGCAAGGACAGAGAAAATTTTTCACTGTGGAAAACCAGGCTAGAGCTTACAGTTAAAGCCTGTGCAGATGGACAGCAGCTAGATATCGCAACTATACTGCCTTAGTGGAGATGCACTGTTATATTGGCTGTCATTATCACCAGAGAAACAACAGGACTATGATGAATGTGCAGCCAAATTAAATGAAGTTTTCGAGAGGAAAGAATTTTTGCTGCACTTCCAGACGTTTGTAAATGCCAGACAGCACTTGCCTACGGAACCTTTAGAGGTTTATGCTGCAGAAATTACAAGACTGGTTCTGGAGGCATTCCCCAACTATGGCAAGCCAGCAATTGCAATGGAACGCTTCAGAAGATTTGTTGCTGGTTTAGACCCCATTCTTAAAGCTAAATGCCCTGAGCATGGCGCTGCTACGCTGGAGGATGCCTTAGATGTTGCATGTAAATGGGAACATGCCCAGGAAGCTCTGAAACTCCTTCCCCCACCTGCTTCTCCATACGCAACCAGCCAGTATGCTGCTCCTCCTGCCCCACAAGGTGAGCCACTCTCTGCTATGGTTTCCACCAAACATGAAAAATCTCGCTCAGACCCATCTGCTGCCCTTATGGATGCTGTCAAGCAGCTCTCAAAGGATGTGCATGCACTCAGGCTTGAAGTCACACTCGCTGGGACAAGATTATAGCTACTCTGCTAATCACCGCGCTCCCCATACTGACTTCTCCAAACATAAATATGGCCGTCCTGATGAACTGAGGGGTGAGCGCGGCAGAGAAAGATATCGTCGCTCTCAATCTGTGTCTCCTGACCGTGGTGTTTACTCCTCTGCAACTCACCATCAGAGAACCAGCAGGTCATGCAGTGATCATCCCCATCCCAGATACTCTCCTGGTCACAACGACAGGCGATACTCACCTACTCCTAAAAGAGAAAAGAAAGAAATATTGTAGCCCGCTCATTGCCCACAGTCCGGAAGAACTGGAGAACCCAGATAGAAAAGACAAGAAAAGAAAAGAGGGTTACACTAATTTAAGCTAGTTAAAGGATCATTGTGTAGGATTTAGTGGCAGTCAGCAGTGAGTTTGCAGATTACAAACACCCCCCCTCACTCTCTTCTTCCAAGCATGTAGGAGAACCCACAGTAATGGGGAACTCTACATGCTTGAATGATGGGGAGAACACCTTCGAACAAACCTGCTGCATGGTAAGAAGCCTTTAACACTAGAACTACCAAGGCAGTGCAACGTAATAACTCTGTTGAAATAGAACCCATGTGACTATAGGAACATGACTTTTCCTACATGTGTGTATATTTTATTTTTACCATTGTTATTTTATTAAAAGTACAAAACACAAAAAAGCTCTGAATATTTCCTCCTTGAATGGCCATAGTGCTCACATTGACTGCATCATAAACATCTGTATCGTGTCATTCCTGCTGTTTCAGATGCGCATCACCATCGCTTAGCAACTTTAGTTTTCTTTTCTTTTTTTTACACTCTTGCAAAGCTAAACCTTAGCTTTTAACTTTGCGCCAGAACTGAGGAGAAAAAGCGTCACATATCTGATTCTGTAACCTGGAGGACTTTTGGAGAAAATGTGAAATAGTATTTAATGAACATTGTTGTGTTTTATTATGAACATCCAATTTAATTTTACAAGAAAAGTTGCAAAAATATTTGTGAACGCTGTCAGTTCTAGTTATTAGAAAGACTGAAAATCGGAATCAGCCAGCAGGTCAGACCCTTAAAAAGCACCGAAATCTGAATCGGCCTATCTCTACCGAAAACAGATAGATGCAATCATTTCCAAAGTTTACAATATGGATTTATCAGTGAAACATTCTACTTGTAAAAAAGATTATATTATGTAGGCTGATTTCATTCTCTTGGTGCTTATAGCGCTCCATTTAAATCTAAAAAAAATTTAATTATTCAAACTGAAGGTTTATTTTCAAATATTTTTTGTTGTTGTTTTTTAGTGTGATGACATCATAAAGTATGATAACAGACTTTCAAAGCTTCATTTGAAAATCTGAAAAGAAGCTTTGAAAATAAATCTGACATTTAGTACAGCCTAGTATAAGCGGTCAGAATGGCCATTCTAGTAATAATAAAATTCCGGTGGTTCTGGTGTTAATTGTCCTCACGTTAGACGACTCTCTGAGCATGAAAAGACACTGCTGAGCTGGCAGATATGTCTCCTGATCATCCGACATCAAAGTGGGACACAGGCTGTCTGTCCTCAGCGATCCAACCCTAATGCCTGGCAGAAAATAACATATAAGAAGTGTTTTTCCTCCTATAACCTGTAATCTGTATGGGACATTGAAGAGGTACCGTATGTGCCAAAGCTGCTGAAA
The DNA here is from genome assembly GCA_027495735.1 of Lutjanus campechanus. Taxonomy (NCBI): domain Eukaryota; kingdom Metazoa; phylum Chordata; class Actinopteri; order Lutjaniformes; family Lutjanidae; genus Lutjanus; species Lutjanus campechanus. The sequence continues at coordinate 16,108 of JAJHUR010096394.1, forward strand.
CCCACAATCAGTTGTGAAACAGTCTAACATAATATATGAATACCAAAAGTTCTGAAGGATTCTCACCATCTTTGATTTCAGTGAAGTATTTCTCTGAACTGTTGCCTGGTAACTTACAGAAGCACAGTGTAGTTCTCAGTCTAATGTGGACTGATTAGGCTGTCAGTGAGAAACAGTACGAGGCGAGAGAGAGAGAGACTATTCCAGCAGCTAATGTCTACATCCTCCAGCCTTTTCCTCCTCCTCTACACCTGCTCCCAGCTGGCTGCACCCACTGACACAATGTGCAGTCACTCCAGTTAACTGAGCAGCCTCCTCCTCCCTAAATGCACCAGCTAATCATCGCGTTGGAGTGTTGCTGAAACCGTAATAGTCACCATTAAGGAAATCTTTTAAAAATGCCACATTTATTTTTAATCAAAGAGAGTGTTCATCTATGGACTTGACAGAGAACTGTTGGTTTTACCCTTCAAACTTTTGATCAAACCTTTGACTGAAGAATAAGAATTTGCAGGAAGCAGTGAAATTTGATAAATAAATGAATAAATGACAAAATGTAAAATGCAAAATTCATTAAGGATCAATGAGTGTGTTTACCTTCCATTGAAGTTTGAAGAGATAGTGGTAGATAGGTGCCGATACATCCCAGTTGCAATTTTTCACAAATGTAATATTTCTGTTGTGTTTACTGGCAAGGCTTTAAGGGTTGGCAATTTTGGCCAGTCCATCAGACAATCCACCACGTTAGTCAAGACTCATGGTCTCCGTAGGATGCCTCTTAAAGGTGTAGTTAGCGATGTGGGAGAAAACGAGTAGAGAGGTTGTTGATGTTTGAAGTGTAAACGAATACAGACCCACCCCTCCCTTCATACTCCACCCCGGGCTCTACCCCCGAAGTTCCTGGACGCGCATTGTCATGGAAATGGCCGTAGAAACTAAAGCAGCAATAAAACAGCTGAAATAGCTAAGTTGTGAGTTAGCACACTGCTAAGCCGCGAAGCTAAAGTTAGCTGACCCGTCAGACAACTGTACCCACAACTCGACTCTATTATAAATAGATAACATCACAACAACAGTACATTTTCAGTGATGTTGCTAGGTACGCGTCCTGCGTCTCTGACGCATTAAAATCTGAAAGGACGCAGTAAATTCACTATCCATGCGTCCCAGGGACGCACCTTATTTTTCCCGTGAAAAACGATACATTGTGAACAACAACTTGTGTTTAAAATCACAGTAATTAGCAAAAGAAACCTTGCCGTCAGCGGACCTGACGAGCGCTGTTTCAACCCTTTGCGCATTAACTCAGCGTAGACATGATCCCTTGAGTAGTATCGCGACATGCCAGTTTACCCGCTACAACAACTAGCCAGTTACCGCGGATTTAATTTCAACAGT
>JAJHUR010096395.1:0-59346 GCA_027495735.1 Lutjanus campechanus
AAATATCCATTTTTCAGTTGTCAAAGAGGAGAATGAAGCTGAGCCAGAAGAACCACAGCAACCAACATTTGATGACAGCCTTGTGCTGGGCGTGTACATCCACAGAACAGATCGTCTCAAGAACGCCCTGCTAATCTCACACCCCATGGTGAAGATCCATGTTGTGGATGAAAACACTGGACAGTATGTGAAGAAAGAAGACTGGTGAGGACAAGATGTTTCTTACCAATTAAAAAGTCTATCTATGCAGTTATCCTTTCTATAACGTCAGACATTTAATAATAATCTGAGCTTGTCAGTGGCAAAAAAGAAGCACTTGTAGTAGGCATACTTTGACGGTGCACAGTTACCCATAAGGATTACACTGTAGCTATGTTTGGCTTCTCCCAGCTGCAGCACTCTCCCTCAATACTGGGCCAGTTTAAAGAATTGTTTTCCTCATCACTCATTTAGATACAAATCATTGGAAAATAGGGTCCAGGTTGAAAAATACAGAAGTTACCCTTTAAATTGTGTTTTCACATTGGTATTCGTATTGTATTTCTATTGCTGTGTATATGCTTTATTCTCAGAGGGATATAAAACCTTGAACACAATATACTGCAAACGACAGTTGAGTGTTATTATTTTACCGTACGTATTCACTTGAAAATTAAAAGTCTGTGTCTTGTTTTTCATAGCCACCGTCCCGTCTCCTCATTCTATGAGCATGAGAACGTCGGCCACATTCTCCCCATCATGACTCAACCTTTTGACTTTAAGAAGAACAAATCGAGCATCCCTGAGTGGCAGGAACAGATCATCTTCAACGAGCGCTTTGGCTACTTTGTTCAGCAAAACAATGAAAGCCCCAGAGTTTTGCTCTTGTTTGAAGTAAGAGACAGTTAATTTAGGCATATTTGGCCCATTTGAATGTAGCTTTCAGTAACTATTTTTATTTAAATGTTTTGTTAAGATCCTGGACTTCATATCTATGGAAGAAGCGAGAGCCAACGTTGATGGTGACAAGCATGAGCGAGGATTCAGAAAGATTGCATGGGCATTCCTCAAGGTACAACATTATATTTGGTGTAGTCGTTTAGAATGAAAGCACCAGTCTGAATTTGTTTTTAATTTCTCTTTTTAATACTTATTTCATATTTTCCCTGTATCATTTAGCTTGTCGGCACAAATGGTGTGCTGAATATCGACAGTAAACTTCGCCTCCAGCTCTTCTGCCCTCCACCTCGGGCAAAGAGGCAACCTAAAACAATTGAGGTGGTCGAGTGGTGGAGGAAGTACCCCCGAAACAAATACACATCCACCCTTTATGTTACGGTGAAAGGCATTAAAGTCCCTGAACATGTAAGTTAGTCACTGCTTTCTAGCCTGTAATTAATTATGTATTTGTTTATTTTTATAATGAATACTTCTACCTCACATCTCTATTGTAAATATATAGATTTGCAAAGGTTTGACATGTTACATATTAGTAATGCTGCAGATAAAGTTGTTTTAGATATTCAGGTTTAAAGTTGAAATTAAGCCACAAGTGCATTCAGTTATATGTTGTAGCTGAGATGGTTTTCGTCCCGCAGGTGGACCCCAGTATGCGATCCATGATGGCGCTGCAGGAGGAGAGGGGCAGCACCTCCTACAGTGAGCTGCAGGATGAGGTCACCAAGAGGAGCCTGACACAGCCACACGACAGCAAGCCGCCAGTGTTGAGATGGAGCAGGCTGCCTGGACAGGTTAGTGGAATTATGACTTTTATTTAATGTAACATATGTCAAAAGAATATCTTTATTTTCTGAGTTTATTCCCTGATCAGTTGAATTACAAATCACTGTTGTAGATTGTTTCAACCTGCAAAGAAAATAAATCTTGCACACAGGGCAGACAAATCTGACAAGTATTGTCTTTATATGTTGTGTATATATACATAATGGTAGATTGCAGGGACATAGCACCTACGTGGTTTTTGGAATTTTTCACCCATCATTCAGTTTTCACATTTTTTTTAACCTCTGAGATCAGACTGTAGTTTGCTAGTTAGTTGCAATGGTTGACAACCTTGTGTTTGCATGTTTGGTGCATTTCGTGGGAATGATATGAGACAGCAGACAGAGGGGTGGAAGGTTTTGCATTGTGTTTATTAAAATTGCATACTGCAGCTTTAAAATTGTTTCTGATCACTATCATCATTCTGTCTGTCACTGTCTGGGCAAATACAAATAAGGAGTATCAGTATGTTTTGACACAGACTTGAAAAAATGTGAACCTATCCTTGAAACATGGTTGACCTTTTCTCTTAAAGGTCTGTCGGATTCCTAACAAGCCCATGCTGTCGTTCCGTGGTGGTCAGATGGGCTGCTACACAGTGCTCTTCTCTCACGCCGGGACGATACTGGCTGCTGCTTGTGCTGACAGAGACGCTTTCCCTGTTGTAGGTGAGCAACAGACGAGGTGTCTGTGTTAAACTCCCCCTGCTGATGCTCCTCCTCACACCTCAGCAAATTCTTCAGCTAATTAACTTGCCGTTTATACACAGCAGTGATGAACAGCTCTGGGGAAAACCAGAGGAGGAACACATTGTTCAAAGACTAACTTATGCCTTTACTGTTTCAGTGTATGAGATTCCCTCTGGCAAGGTTTTGGCTGCCTTCAGCGGCCATCTGAAAATAGTCTATGATCTCTGCTGGTCCAGAGACGATCGGAGCCTTTTGTCTGCCTCCTCTGATGGGACTGTCAGGTACATTTCTGTTTGTTACATTAAAAACAGCAGTGAATGAACAGGCGTCACTGCTGGTGAATGAATTGCTGTTATAGCTGTTTCTTGTAGCGCCTCTAGGGGGAGTAAGTACTCTTCCTGGTGAGTGCCTAACCATGTCTTTATGTTTCCAGTGACACAGCATGTTTTGGGCTATAGTGGTGACTCAAGAGTATTATTATTTAAAGAATGCACTTTCTTTGCGCTGAAGAGTGTTTGCATTATTCAGTTTTTTCTTGCTCTGCTTCCTCAGAGTTTGGAATGTGGCGAGGCTTCTGGGAACAGCTCAGAAGGTGCTTCCTCATCCATCCTTTGTCTACTGCTCTCAGTACCACCCCACAGCCCAAAACCTGGTGGTGACCGGGGGCTACGACTGTCTGATAAGAGTGTGGAGACTCGATGTTGATGACGTGAACGGCCAGCTGCTGCAGGAGTTTGAGGGTCACAACAGTTTCATCAACACAATTTGTTTCGACTCTGAAGGTACAGTGTTTTTGATATTGTGTGTGAATCTTATCATAAACCATATCATAAAGTGGCAGCGTGCCCGTGGTGTGTACCTCTCACCCAGTGCATGAGGCCACAGGCACCAGCTACCCTGCACAAGAGTGATTGTCTGATATGCATGTAAGAAAGTTTGTATAAAGGTTTATTTTATATCATTTCCTGGCTTCAGACTGAGAATTGTTATCATGCAAGCATTTAGGCATGAAACATGTACCTTGTGTTAGTTGTTGAACTTTTTTCTTTGTCATGTCTACTGGCCACCAACGTGGAATTTGTTTGGTTTGTGACTATGCATCCTATATTATAATCAAAGGTCCAGGCAGTGGACTCTTTACCTACTGCAGAGGACCTGAGATATCCACCAGTACTAATCTCATTTAAATCTAACTTGAAAACATTTCTTTTGTTTATACAAGGGCAGGAATTTTTATGTCAATGAAAGCCATGGCTGTCATGCCGCCACAGATTGGCCTGCTGCCCCTTAAAAAACATTATCTGCCCCGAGGTTGCAGTGGCCTTGATGTCACACCCTCAATGTTGCAGCTGGTTTTGACATTTTCACCACTGCCTATTTCCTGTCAATACAGTTTTTAGACACAAGTGTCTTTTGTTGAGCTTGTAATCTGCATGTGCAAATAAACCAGTAGTGGATTTGATTTTTTAGCCTGTTATGAACCACTGGAAAACCGGACTATTTTTGACTACAGTTTGATAAATTAGCCAACGAATAAGACAAGAAACTCAACATAAAATGTTATGCATTGCTCATATATTGCTATGTTGACATAGTTGACCCAGTGGCCTCTTACCAGCCTAATGAGTATAATAGCTTGTTTGTAACATTAATGTTAACAAACTTTGTCCTCCTGACTCCCAGTTCCCACCTTCAAACAATTCTGGTGACTCTGATTAGTCCAGGGCTGTGTGTGTATGAACTTCTAACTCAGGAGTTTGTATAAATTCTGGTTATTTGTAAATAATAAAAAAAATATGTGAAATAACCTATTTTTAAAAATGTCTTTAGGCCTATTCCAAACAAAATAGTCCTTAACCCTTAAGTAAAATTCATGATTTATGTGGACTTAAAATCATTGTTTTATTTATGGCCTTGCTGCCCTGGTATTTGGTCTTTGTGCCCTTAAAAAATTGACAGCACGAAAGGCCAAGAGGCTTTGCCCCTACAATGATGAAATTCCAGTCCTGGTTTACCCTGTAGCTTTTATATCTTAACCATTAGCTGCAGCAGCTGCTCACGCTCACACAGGCACACCTTGAAACATACCACCGGAAAGTTTCAGTGTACGCAAGCATGCATGTGTGCATTTCAAAACATTTTTGAGGGGGATTACATTTAGGATTTACATTCTTGACATCTACCGTAAAGCAAATTGCACTGCTCTGTTTATGAAATGTGAGGTGTGGTTTCTTTTGTAATTTAAATGAAGATTATTGTTCTCTTTGTTATAATCAGGAAGAAGAATGTTTTCTGCTGACAACACAGGCCTCATCATTGTGTGGAGATCTTCAGTACATGATGGCAAGCAGCGTCAGCCATGTCATCGCTGGTGTACAGAAAAGGTAGAGGAGATTATATTTGTCATGTTCTACACAGAAAGAAGAAAAGAAAGAAATGTGAAACTCTCCATGTTTTCTCTTGGCAGAAAATAGATGAGACTGACCTCAGCGGTATCCCCATCAGCATGCTGCAGCTCCATCCAAACGGGCGCTGCCTGCTCATCCATGCCAAAGACAGTGTCCTGAGGATGATGGACTTGAGAATGTAAATAATATCAGACTAGAATTTAAAAAATACCATCTGAGCTTTGTTTTGCTTTTTGCTCGCTTGCGTTTTTGTTGCTGCTGATTTTTCTGGTTTGTTATTCAGCCACTTAAATTGCCCGGTACATCATTCTAAGCTCTGGCACTAACTTACTGTCTTGGCCCTGGATAAGCATGAGTATTTAAAGGGATTATTTGAAAGTGAGTAGATGGCGGTTAACACACCCCAAGTTTGTAGAAGCAGGAGGAGTACCAGCATGGTGTAATGATGGGTTCCAGTTGGACAAGGCAGAATTAATGGCAGAAATACGTTATGCTGCTGACCCCGTCCATACTGTACATTACTTACCTTCCTACGCCAGTACTCCTATCTGCTTCTTTAATAAAACATTGGATTATGTAGCCTGATATATTACTGAAACTCAGGAAGCCTGTACTCAATATTTCTGGGTTAGACAGAATACATGACAACAATAGTGTTGCATTTTTGTACGGTACTGTTTCTCAAAATTACTTTAAAACTTGAAAGCTATTGTATTGCTCAGGACAGCTGTTGTTACAGTCCAAAAACTTTGTCATCTGCCCCTTTCAGCCTGGCAGTGAAGAAGTACACCGGAGCCACAAACTACAGAGAGAGGATCTATAGCACTTTCACACCGTGTGGGAACTTCATCTTCTCTGGTAGCGAGGATGGGATGGCATATGTCTGGAATACCGACACAGGTGGGAGTCATGTTTTTTTTTTTTTCTGTAATGAAGAAGCCAGTCAGTTTGACAGTTTTCTGCACAGTGGCTCCAGCTGTCAGCCATTCTGTCTCCTCAGGTGACCAAGTTGCAGTCTACTCCGAGCTTTGTTACCCCACGGCTCTCCACGGTGTGTCATTCCACCCTCACGAAAATATGGTCGCTTTCTGTGCCTTCAGTCAGAGCCAGCCTGTCCATGTGTACCTGTACGATCGCAAAGGTTTGTGCTTTTTTTTTTTCTTCTGTGGATCTGACGCCTGAGTCTCTCTTCTGCTCACTTTATAGGCATTAAAATACAAAATAAGCTAAGACTGTGTCATGCTCTGTCACACAGTGTCCCAGCTGGAGGTGCGCAATCTGAAAGCAATGTCAACCACGAGCAGATCAGCTTCTGCAGACACCAAAACCATCCTGAACACACCCGAACCCCCATCGTTACAGGACACGTCTGGTGCTGCAGCCATGGATCAGTTTGCCCAGGCAACAAGACTTGCTCTGAAAATGCAGTGTGTGAAGGAGCAGCTGGATTCTGTACTTGTAAATACTCATCTTCTATTATTTTAAAATAAGTTGATATAAAAATAAAGAAATTAAGTATGCACCAAACCTCACCCTTTCAAAACATTTTCAGGAACCACATCGGAGGTCCTCAACGTCTGGATTCAGTTATGAGCAAGGTACTGTTTGTGTTTCATCTGTTTTAATTTAGTGAACCTGTGATGTACATTACATCTGGATGAACCCAGGTTTGTGTAAAAGCACTGTCACTTTTTATTTACATGGATAATGTTCTGTCCGTTGTGTGTTTGGCTTGCAGACAAAATGGGGATTAGTCACACAGGGAGGAGCTTGACATCAGATTCGGTCACAGTGAGTATTTGATCAGCACTCCTTAAACACACCTTTGTATGCTCAGTCTTTATTCAGGTCAGAGATGATGATGTAACTTGTCGTGCCCTTCATGCCAACATTGATTTCGTTCTCTAATCTGTCTTAAACCAGCTTGTTCTTAAGTTTTCTCTCAAGTGCTGTGGACAGAAACATCACAAAAATAAGTCTATCAAATTATAGTGTGTATTTTGAATGATAAACTCAAATCTTGGTCATCACAGCACAGAAGAGCATTGCTTTTCCACTGGGTTGCCATTCTGTATTGTATTTGATGTCATAGCCAATGGAGCTGTGCAATCAAAATCAATTAGAAAATTTTCGCCACTTAACCTTGCTGTCAGACAGCCTGTTCAGAAGGGAAACTGCAGTTATGTAAGCCGAGGCAGCTCCACATTAAATAATCCGAACTATCCCTTTAATCTTGACCTCAAATTGACCTCTGTGCTGTTCATGAAATTAACCACTGACCAGAAGATTGCATTAGAAAGCCTGAGCAGGTCTGCATTAAATAGACAGTAGTTATTAAATTACTCCTATTTTGAAATGACTCAAACTGCTGCGCAACTAAAGTCCACTTTTTTTCTCTTTTAGACGGGATTAAATCCTTCGTTACCACCTCCATCTCTCTTGTCGCCGCACTCCAAGCTGCAGCTGTCTGGTTCTCTGGCAGAGCAGCTTATCCCCCAGGCAGCCCTTAGCACCCAAAACCGTGAGTGGTTCTTACAGTTAATCACACTGTTGTGCGTCTTTGACCAGTGACTGGCTTTTACTGCAGCTCTGGGATAATATGAGGTCAAATATTTTCTAAGATTATAAACTGCAGTACGTACAGCATGTGGTGACGAGACCAAACGCTTCAAGCATTGTGGTGCAGACTTCTGAAGCATGTACACTGTACACAGAGACAAAGATGGACCGCTTGTGATTTACACTTGCGTCCGTAAGTGATAAACACAAGTCAGTGGATTTTAACAGCTCAAGATGAAATATTAATGCCTGTGTTTTGGTGTTGTTTTCTTGTTATTTCAGGCGGGTTCAGTCCAGTCGGTCACCGTATAAAAGGAGCTTCATCTTTAAGGCTACAGTCGGTGAGGCTGCTAACATTTTAATATTTCTTCATTGACTGTGTTTTTTCAGCTGAGTCTTAAAGGGGTAGTTTGGATTATATGAAGTGGCTGGTACTCCTCTCCACTTCCCTAAACTGGGGGTGTGCCAACAAGCATCTTCTGCACTTATTAGTCAGCCATTAATGGAATCTGCCACAGAGCATATATCCTCTAAAGTTGCCTCCACAGGATAAAAATAATGCTCTTTGTCTCCATCAGACCCTTCCTGACCACCTTCCCTCAGGCGTCCATGTGGAAACGGACTCTGCTCCTGTTCAACAAGTAGTAAGTATTAACAGTACTCTAGCTGTGGGTTCAGTCACATGCAACCTTCCCCCTCTCATATGCAACCCCTCCACCTTTGTGTTTGTTTTCTAGGTCGTCTCCCTCTACGACTACAGAGCTAACCGTTCTGATGAACTGACCATACGCCGCGGTGATGTCATCCAAGTGCTGTATAAAGACAACGACAACTGGTGGTTCGGGCGTCTGGCCAATGGGCAGCAGGGATATTTTCTTGCTTCTTATGTAGCAGATCAGAGTAAGTGGATTATATTTTCTTTTATGGATAATGTGTATATATGAAACTTCCAACTGTGGTGCAAGATGTTGATTTCATGTTGCAGGATATCACAATGAAGAGGCGACTCAGTCTGTAGAGGCACACGCCGACTTGTCCGAGGGGACTTTTGACAGGTCAACACCAACCAGGGTAAGGAGACAAAATAATAGTGTCATGTGTCCTGTGAGTCTTATCTTTTCTTTTTTTGTCAGTAATGTATGTGGGCTAAAAGGTGAAACAGGCTGTGGCTGTACATTTCATCTACATCTGGTGCAGGTTTTCTTTCTCTGGTGTCTTTGGTGCCCCTGTTTCTGTTTGGTAAAGTGATACTTCACCTCAGTATCAAAAAGTTTGCTGTTGGCACCTTTTGGAAAAACTGTAGCTCCGGTCAGCTTGAATTCATTTCAGCTACATTGAGATTAAGCAACAAAAAAATAACTTCACACAGTTGTCTTCTTGTTCACATTTCCTCTTTAAACTACATACTGCAGATGTTACATTGTTTCAACCAAAAATGTTAGTCCACAGGGCAGCTTCTGTGCATGCTTGTGTTACATCAGGTCACCTGAGAAAGATCATTTGTGGTTGAAACATTGTTAGGTCATAATTTTATCAGCATTTTATTCATTTGAATCCCAGGAAAACACACTGAGGGAGAACGCTCATTTGCAGTGGTGCAATAATGATGGCAATCAACAAAATTAGCAATTAAACCTTTGACTTGTCTTAGCAGTATTAATGAGGTCATCTTAAAGGGACATTTCACCCAGAGTGCCATCTAGTCCTGTTATATTCAAGAGAAGGCAGATATCTGCAAAACTCATTAATTCACACCAAAACAATCTAGATGGATAAATAACACTACAGGTAAGAGGAAAAATATGTGCTGTTAATTTTGGTGTGAACGTTTTTTTTGGAAAGCAAATTCCAAGTATGTGGCACAGTAACAGAAAGCAGATCTCAGGATTTTTGGCACCTGCGGAGTGAGCCATGACTGTGAGTGGGTACAGTGGCTACCAGTATTCCAAGAAAGCAGGGCTCAGATAGCTTCTGTAAAATAGCTTTAGAAATAAACAAAAGAAAAATAAAGTGCCGGTCTCTTTTCGTTGATTGAGAAGGCATATTTTTTGGTAAAGAAGGCAATGGTGTGTCCCATAACTGTCTCCAGCAGTAAATCAGAGTGATAAACTGCATCTAAAGGTTTTAGAGGGGAACTGGCCGCCCGCCCATAAATAACATCTCCGTAATCCAATACAGAGGAAAACTGCTTCAGCAATCGCTTGCTTTTGCATTTTTCTGCTTTTACGCCCATAAAGAACAGAAGAAGGATTGTGAGCTACACAGGAATGTGTCACTGTTTGTAGCCATGTAAACGCTCAGCCTTGGTATGTTCCAAACAGCTGTCATTGTGACAAATACTGCTGGGCGCCGTTTACTTCGCCATACTTAAGTGGACATACTTTACCACTTAAGGACTTTATGATTTTGGTATGAGAATCACTTTAGTGTATATTTTTTAGTGCATAAACATGCATGATGATTGTGGTCTGTCTTACTGTATCTGTAAGGTTCGATGTCTTTTCCTGGCCTTCTCCTTGGTTGTCATTCTATTTTTTCCCCTTCCTTACTTCTCTAAGGTATCTGCTGCTATCAGTTCTTCTGGGGAACTTCGGTTTCTTTCTGAGCCGACCCTCTCTGACACCGAACCTGAGCTGACTGATGCCAGGTAAAAGACTGTTCTGTTTAAATTACTCCTGACTACATTCCCACATCTGTGTTATTGGACATAACTGAACATGAACTATGGTTTTCCCCACAGAGCTAGAAGGAAGAAGAAGGTGAAAAAGCCAGCTTCTACTCACGCCACGTTTTCAGACGCAGATCCTTCAGAGTCAACCGGGAGGAGAGGCAGATCAACGGACAGACCTCTCCCCAAGAGACCGACGGGCCGGACTAACGGTGCCTTCGAGCCTGATGCATAAACCCCTGGACACACGATTGTTTACAACTCGAGTGCTTTCATCTTTATTCCTTTTTTTTCATGAGAAATACATTTTTATAATGACAAAACTGTTAACTGTCTTTTTTTATATTTGAATCCCCAGTATGCTCATATTCTGTATCGTGTTTAATACAGATTGAAATGCTAAAATTTAAAGTCTTCACAGAAAGAACTGTACAATTTTAGGAGTTCTTTTGTATGTTTTACATATTTATTGACAAAAGCATAAATCGTGTACATTTTTACAGATGATATTGAAAACAACATATCTGTATTATTGTAGATCTGTTTTCATAGCCTGTAAGAGATTAAAAGTTTGTATATGACACTTTGTCACAGCTATAAAAAAAAATACAGATTTTCAAATGTTTTGTTAACGCCTGTCTATAAATCACTCAAGTCACACTTTTGATATCTAAAATGTTTATAATAATAAATATGCTTATGAGCTATTTTGTGTTGCATTAATGGAAAATACTTGTGAAATGAAGCTAATAGATTCTAACATCATAGGCGGTGGTGGAAAGTAACTAAATTGTACTTAGTACGATTTTGATTTTGCTACATTTATTTGATGGATTTAGTTATTAGTTACTTTACAGATTCAAACTACGAATACAAAATATGATCAAGAAATAAGATATTATTATTGTTATTATTACTCTTATATATTATAAAATTGGGACCACCTTTACCAGCTCTAAAATTTAAGTGATATGTATATTAATCTATCAGTTATCATGATCCATTCATATGCATTTTTCTGATATTGGCCACCCTGCATGGTGAAAATTCTTTTGCACTTTTACTTAAGTTTTGAATGCGGGACTTGTACTTGTAAAAGAGTGTTTCTACACTATGAGTATCTTTTCCACCACTGTCAACAGGATATTTAGTTTTCAGTGTGACACTTGGAAATTATTGTAGAAGTGCTTCAGTGGACAACTTGGTGAGAACTGAGCAGGCTGTGCAGCGGATGACGTCAGCTCAGATTAACATCATGCCTCATGCATGGCGTGAATAGAAATGGTACAGAAGGAGTGAATGAACTCAAAGGTGTTTTTCATATACATATTTACTGTTTTTATTCAAATCAGTGCAAAAATCTTTAACATTTTTCAGTCAGAAACGAAGGTAAAACTACAGTGAAATGTGACATGATGCTCCCTGGTATACTGAATTATTCTGGATATTATTAAACTCAAGTTTATTAGTCACAGTTATACACAGTACAACATATAGTGAAACACGTTCTCTGCATTTGATCCATCAGAAGTTTTGACTGCAGTTCTACACCAGCACCTTGGTCAAGGGCACTGACAGAAAAAAATAAACCCAACATTCATGTTTTTGTAAAATTATGAGAGGTTCACTGTATATAATCTATAATAGAAGACTTAACATGCTTATTCATGTTATTATGAATGAGGTCAGCAGCTCTTGACAACATGAAATCCAACTCATGTGATGTACAAACGTTAAGATCACTAATACAGGAGAACAAAAGGCACATTTAGTTTGTGATCTGGATTTTGTGATTTTCAGTGGTCGACTATATTCATTCATGTTACATTCACCCGAAGTTGAAAGCTGCACAGTATGAAAAAATCTGTTTAAATCCCAACATACCTACGTGAAATCGGCAATAAAGTTGTGTGCTTTGTTTTTACGCTGTTAGGCAGTACCCGCTACGAGCATTTTTAAAAAATGTTTAATAAAAAGTTTAACAATACCACAACGGGGTATTAAGGTCACATTGAGGATTCTTTTTGTAGTTTGCATTTCAAGAATAAAGTTGAGATGTCAAGAATGAAGACAAACCTTTAAGTGCCAGTCATACAAAAAAATAAATCAGAGGAGAAGATTTTTTAAAATATTTTTTAGTGTCGGGAATACTCAACGTTTCCCCTTTGATTTATTATATCCTTATGCCTCGCACTAACATTCTTCAGTGCAATACGATCACATAAAAACAAGCAAAAAGAAAAGTTTCCTTGACCCAGATAAAAATCATTATAATCTCTGCATCTTCAAAAATGATTAATTTAAAAACGTTAAAAAGCAGTTAATAATGCTAAAAAATAAACACAGTTTGTGTAACTTGAAGGTTGATTCGGTATTTGTTGTCCCTCCACGTGTTGCTGAGGCTTCATTCAGTCAGGAGAGGAGTGCTTTCATCTGTTTTTCGTCTATCTTCTCGAGCGCTTAAATTCAGACAGAAAAGTGAGTGTTACACCCAGCAAGTTCTTGAAAGCATCACAAATAAAGTATCTAAACAGCCTTCAATATATGAGGCATCTAAATATACGACATAAATCTGATTATCTCAGTTTGAGGTTAATGATTACCTTTGTTGTTGTGGCCGTTCGCAGAGATAACACAGACCCAGGAGGAAGGCCTGAGGACAGAGTGGTCATTGAGTTTCATGTGTGTAACTGGTGATAAACGAGAATGACACGCTTCTCGCGCTATCAGTCTTCGACATGAGTTTAACCACTCGACGATAAACAGGCTTGGAATCACATTTCTCCATCCTTGAATAAATGCGAAGCGAGCAAAGCAACGACTCTGACAGCCTCATGCCGTCTCCGTCACACATTTTACAGGCCTGAAAATCTGCCAAGCGGCCAGTGTCTCAGCATAAAACTGAGCACTTGTCGTTTATTCTTGATGATAAACTGTAAACTGGGTCGCTTTAAATCTCAAGAAGACAATAAAAATGCTAATATGCCATCAAGTGAGTCATGCAAATACCTGAACAGTGAACAGATACTCACACCAAGAAATGCCAAGCTTCCCTGGATTGCAGCTGCCCACTTAAAGTTCAGATGTTGTGTGAGAATGCCGCCCACGACTGGGCCATAAAACATCCTTAAAAAGAAAAAAAAAAGAACAAATTTCCACTTTAAAATCATACTCAAAACATCACAGGAATGGTGGGGTTGTATGAGGTGCTTATCCATAGTCAGTGGACCCACAGTGGATGACGGTCAACATGGCCCCAGTTTGGAGAAACAGCAGGTGTACCAGTGTAGGAAGCTAAGTGATGTACTGCTGTGAACTGGGCCCACGTAAAACAAATCAATATCAGTTTAACTGTACAGTATATTTAGAATAATTTCACCACTTTATCTTGCCTTTTCTGACAGGAAACTGCCATTATATAAGCCAAATATCGCTCTCTCTAAACGTACCAAACTCCATTGGAAGAATCGGTAATTTTATCTTGCAGAACACAGGAGTTGCTGCTCTATTAATATCTCTATCTGTTAAGTTTGTTTGTGTTGTTGCGAGACTTTGGTGTTTTAAAAGGCTAGTTTACAGTCACCAAAGTCACAAGAACACAAACAGACCAACAGATCGAGGCAGCTGTAGACCAGCAACTTCTGTGTTCCTGCAAGATAAAATGGCTGATTTTGGTAATGGAGTTTGGTTGGTTTGGAGAGAGCGAGATTTGGCTCATATAATGGCGATTTCCTGTGGAAAAGACTGTCTGATGGCAAAGTAAAGCAAAGAAAATATTCAAAATATAGCGTACATTTAAACTGATGTTGATTTATTTAGATGGCCCTTTTTTTTAGGATGCTAAAATACATTTTGCTGATAACCCTCTCTAACATATTGCTTAGCTTTCTGCACTGGGGCTCCTGCCGCTTCTCCAAAGTGGGGGCGTCATCACGGGTAACACACTGACTCCTGGGGTCTTTTTTCTTGGTTCAGATGTTTTCTGAAAAAATGTCAGTAAAGACCAGTATGACATAATTACCCCAAAGACCAAAATGCCCCAAATAGTCCAGACACCATTCCAAGAGTGCTCAGTCCCTCTTCATATCCTTGATCACTGCAAAGAAGAAAAGAATGTGTTCCACCTTACGCTACACATATCATGAATGTAGGAGAACATGTGAGAACACTCACTATGCACATGTGATGATCTCAGGGAACGTTGGGATTGCAGTCATACCCAGACACAACCCAATTAGACCAAGCATGAGGATCAGCAACCACAGCTGACTACAGACACAAACAAGCAAACACACACAAACACAAAAAACAGACAAATAAATACGTTTTAATACTTTGAGTACAATTAAAAGCAAGATACATCAACTTGAGTTGTTACTGGGAGTATTTTAAAAATATATTAATACCAAAAACGTTCTATCTTCACCAGATGCTCACCTCTGGATGTTAAGGAAAGGGACGGGACCAAGCATACAGAAGCCAATTGCCGTGGTGGCACCTCCTACCACCATGAACCAGCTCCTGGTGACCTGATAAACACCAACACATTTGGATTAAGTTCAAACGACAAACTTTTGACTATGAAAGAATTATCCACATTTGTTTTCATACTCACAGGATATTTATCGGCAAAATACCCCAACAGCGGTGATGCCAGACAGTACGGTAAGGACAAACCAAGCATGATGAGCCCCACTTGACCACTTGAGATACCAAACTAGATACAACAGAGAGGGGAAAAAAACCTATTCTCACAGAGCACGATAAATTTCTATAGCAAGCTGACTTTTTCAGAATAAAGGAAATTACCGTGCTAATGGCAAACAGGGACAACGTGGCGTCCAAGAAGCCCAGACCTGCACTGAGAGTGAATATCTCATAACAGATGAGGACGACCTTCGCTTTGGTGAGAAGTCGGAAGAATGAATCCTTTGAGGGGTCTGCCTCTGAGTGGACAGAAGCACAAAACAGAGCTCACAGTTACAATGAGAGTGAAAGGATTACTTTATTGAAAGGACTGAAAATGAACAAATAAAACTGGGATGCACCAACAAAGATTAATTTTATATAAGAATAGGTCTAATCAGAGTTCAGCAAAACTGACTGCTGATTGATGTAAACTAAAATTTAACAAAGTTTAATCAGTACGGAGAAGTCTGCCTCCCCAAATTAAAATAAATGAACAAATAAAAAGTACATTGGAGTACCGTCGGGACCAAGTAAGTATAGAAAGGAGAAAACTGTTTACTTTCGGCTGCTCTGTACTTCTTAACAAAATGTTATATTGCTCGTTAGCACAGCAAGTTCACTAAACATGACTTTGTTTCTTATTTAGCTACAAAGGTAACAAAATGTTATATTGTTTACTAGCTAAGTTGAAAAAAAAAATTAAATTACATTGCTTGCTAGCCAGGTAAAAAAGTTGAGCTAGTTGAGCTCTAATTTCTCCTCATTTGAGAGAACATTTTTAAAACTCAGCTCAGCTGAAATGAAAGAAAGAAGCAAATTGGATTGCATTTAAATATCTGAATTTAAAGTTTTAATGTAACAGAATTATATTTATTTATCTAAAGTGACGATATAGCCCTCAGATGACCCCTGGACATTTTTGTCCACCTCTCACACTTTCCCAACTCCCCACGGTCAAATGAAAGGTCATTGGGGCCTGATTTTTGGCAAGGAGGTGTACCTTTGGGTAAACTCTGGATATGCCGAGTTTCAGCCTGAAAGTCCATTTTTTGGGCTCGTAATGCATTTTAACAACACCCATGACCCTTCGTGGACAAAAATGTCCACCTCCTAAAATGTGTTTTTTTAAAGTATTATTGCAAAATTTTTCTGTATTTATTTTTCCTTTCTGTGTCTTAGCTCATCTTAAAAGTCACTTTTGCCATGACTTTCAAGATTTTCACCCTACAAGAACAGCTTGAACAGATCTGAGTGCTGTTTGTTGTTGTTGTTTTGAAACAGAGTAGACACTGACAATAGAGAAATCATGTGTTTTTGCTGCAAAAATAACTGGTCAGGAAAGGGTTAAAATCTTGTCAAAAGTGATTTCCATGTTTAGTCAAGACCCAGCCCTATATGGGTCACAAATATTTTGGGAGTAACTGCTTAAAACATATAGGTGGACATTTTTGTCCAGGGGTCATGGATGTCGTAAAAATTGAAGGAGCATCTGAGGGATAGAGAGGTTTAAATTCAATCTTTCAACATTATTTCCACTTAAACTCTGATTCAGTTGGGTTTCAAAAAATTAATCCTTGTTGGTGCAGCCCAGCCATAATATGCCAGAATCTCAAATGTTTACCGATGGATGGCAGGACGTATATGTTGAAAGGAACCATAATCAATAACAGACATCCAAGAAGCATAAAGGGAACTTCATATCCAAAGGACTGATAGAACCACCCTCCAACCGGCGGCCCCAAGATGAGACCAAGTCCTGTGAAAATCTCCAAACTACCCTGAAGAGAGAATCACAACAATATGCATTTACATAAACAGTGCTTTATGGATACAAGCCAGCAGAATCTGAGCATTTTTGCAGCTGAAGTATTGTTACTACACACTGTATGCCAGAAGTTATTAGGAGACTGACACACTGGGAGAAATGTGACATACAAAACAACCCTAACCATAATGCTTTTTTTGTTGTGCTCGTGATTCTTACGTCTAAACAACACATCCGTCGCACAAGACTTGCCTGCACTCACCAAAACAGTCGCCACATTGTTTGGGAATATTTTTGCTGTCATAGCAAAAGAGGAGGTCATCGCGGCGGCAAAGCCCACTGCGTCGATGGACCTCACTATAAAGCACAGGGTGATGAAAGGGGCCCCTGCGGGAACCCGATTGAGTAATCTGCAAGAAAAGGAAACAAAATCAATTCATGTCAAACGGGAATTAAAACAGGAAGATTGAAACAAATGCTGACTGACTAAACAGGGCGTTAGTTTGGTCTTGAACAGCCCAACTTAAGACTGAACGACTAAGAATCATAATTTCTTACACACAAATTGAATCACAAACCTGCATTAATCCGCATTCAAATAAATAATAACAATAAATGACCCATGTACACTGCTAATACAACACTGTAGTCAACAATTACAGTTTACCAGATTACATTAAGTTTTTTTCATAATTTTATTAAAGGTAAGACTGGTGCTGCAGCCTTACATGGCAGTCTTCAAAAAAAGTAAACAAACACGAACAAAACTACAAGAACAACCTGTCCATTCATCCCAACCCCATCCCCCGGCTACCCAGAAATCCTATGACTATTATAGACATAAGCTGTGAGACCAGCTAACAAGAGGCGTCTGTCATTCGAATTTAACTCCAAAGAGGAGGTGTTATTAAGTCATAGCAGAGACTGTGAGTGAGGGAATTCTATATTTTTCTTACGGTCAGCAAATCCCATAAAAAGACCAACAATGTCTGCATTTTTCTCTCTTAATACTGCACAACTTTCCCATCCTGTCTGCGGTCCTCAGCCCCAATTCCATTCATTCCTACTGAAGACGTACCTTAGTAAAAACAGGTCACAAATATATTGTCTCATCTTTAAAAAAAAAAAGAATATATATATATATATATATATATAGCCCAAAACAGCTGGGGACTGTAGTTTTTAAGCAAATGTTACTCAAACTATTTTCATCAACAGATTAATACACACATGGTGCTCTGTTGAGTAGCAGGACAGTCTACATGGATTCAATTCACAATAAACTTAAGTACAGTGAAGCGATCTGACTCTCTGAGGTGCTTTTATTAGTTCTGACCAACAATTGAGGCCTTTGGCTCAAGAGAAATAAGCTCGATCAGGCTTTGACTTCACAGACAATAGTCTTATAACAGCCTTATCCTTTAAAGACTTCACTGATGTGCGGCCAAACACCTAAAATAAAATGTTCAACAAGTGCTTAAATGAAAATACTGAGAAAGCTAAAAGGGGCATTTAAGTGAGTGCATCAGGTGACAATGTCTATTGTAAATTCAATTCTGTATTAGAACCGCTCCCTTAGTGCTTTCAAAAGCTCTAAAAACTTGCTAGACTTGTTCTCTATGCAGATATTCTCTTAAATAAATTGTTCCGTTTCTCTTATCACACCAGGGGTCAAGAGTTAACATTTAAATATGAATCTACCACGCCGGAGAGAGTGTAGAGTACTTAATGCAAACCACTCACACATACTGTATATATTTGATGTTTTCATACTTTGAGTATAGGTGAAGGCTGGAGTTAAAACTAAATTTCAAAGTCAATAAAAGGTCAATTAAAGAGATGGAAAGAGCATATCTGTTATGTGTGATATTATCAAATAAGTAATGAGTATGTGTGTATATGGTTAAGCATAAGAATGTGTGTATTTGTGTGTATAATTCATGTGTGTTTACATGATATGACTGTATGTTTGAAAGCAAAAGTGTGTGTCTGTATATGGATATTTGAATATCAACGGATACACGTGGACTTGTATAATATATGTACGGTCATATTTGCAGGTGCAAATGCAATCTTGCAATCTTTGATGTAACAACACAAGGATTTTTATTTTAGATTTAGATTAGTTTGTTTGTTTTTTGTATTTCTAGGTATCACAAGGAAAGTAAGCGGATCCCCCTACCCAGGAACAACAGACAGAGATATCAGAGGAGATCTACGTGATGGAAAAACTGACACATTGATCGCAAGAAACACAGCTGGAGGACAAGAGAGAAAAGTGGACATCATTTAGGACCCAAGACAGCGATGAAGACTATGAAAAGGAAAGTGATTTAGTTGATGAAACACTACTAAAAATGTAACTCCCTCGGTTTGTTTTCTTTCATGTGCTGGTTTTATATTACTTCGCAAGGCAGCTGGATTCCCAAGATCATGCAGGAATCCATCTTCCCTGGATCAGTTTGTGTCCACAGCAAAAGTGGTGCTGCCAATCAGCGTCCAAAGGAGGGACTGCTGGAAAGTACAGGTGTGAGGACAGTGAGAAGCGTCCATGAAAGCGATTTGCCTCGAACAAACAATGGCCGCTCCTGAAGAGGTTAGCATAGATACTGTGACAGCATCAGTTATATCAGAACTGAGGAGCAAAGAACGGGACTGAGGGGTTTTCTCGATGGAAAAGATGTGTTCGCTCTTCTCTGACTTGCTTCGGCAAGAGTTTGATCCGATTGGTCGAAGTTAGTCCGTGTTAGACGTGATAAGACAGACTGTTCACCTGCCAAATGTTTTTTGAAAGTACCTGCCCTTTTCCAAACAGTTTCCAAGGACGTATTCCCAGATCATTCTGTGTAACACACCATCTGGTGTGTCAGGTTAGTTTTTTTTTATGTTTATCAACATAAAACTAAAGTGAAAAGGTTATTATTAGGTTACTTTATTATGCAAGCTACAACTGCATGTAATATGTTACATATATAACAAACGCACACTGGACCAACTTACCCAAACATAATGGTGCAGCCTGACGACACAAAAAGCCCCATAACAAGCATGAACTTTGCACCAATTTGGACAATCTGATAAAACAACAAGGAGTGATTAAATTACTGGTCTGCCAATCACACTTCACACAACATGATCTGATAAGAAATAATGGCTGATACTTACATATTTTCCCAGTACCAACGAACCAATCAAATTGCAGACAGCGTAGCAGCCAAATATGAGACCAATGACAGTCTGATTGGCTCCCTTCTTCACCGCCTGTGGAGAAATATTAATGCATTTATAGGTCTGAGGAGAAACAATCACCATCTAAGTAACAAAAGCAATAAATAAGGATTGTGTAAAGCAAACTGAACAAGTGATCAATAAAAAGAATATATATTGAGAGAACGGATGGAAATAAATACAGATATCAGAGAACTCTGCCTATGAATTCATCAGTGCTGTGTCATAAGAGTTATTACTCCACTGTGGCCTGACCTGACCTCTGTCTGACCGTTATTACACATGACATCAGATGATCGTACCTGAAACCTTCGGTCCGATGAGAATAACACAGCCAGTTATTCACTGGCCTTCAGGGAGGCTTTTCTGATGTCTGTCACATGATTATTCATAAATTCCACTGAGAAGACTCAACTACTACTGAGCTGTTAAGACCTCACAAGGCAGGCAAAAAATTTATTTTTTCACGCACTGATCAGTTGCGAGATTTGGGGGCTATTTTGCTTTTACATCTCTTTTTATTTTTATTTTTATTATTACTATTGCTATTATTATTGGGAGTTTTATTTCATTTTTTCACTTTATTTTTGTATTGTTTTAATTTCCTAATTTTATTTTCCCCACTTTTGAACTGTTCTATCCTGGATCTACCATGTAAGATGTACCATGTTTTGAAAAGCTCTGTATAAATTAAGTTTATCATTAGTATTATTAGACTACTTATACTTATATATACGTATTTTAACACCCAAAATACACATTTAGATTGTATTTTACTATACTCTATTTGTGTCTGTAGATTTCTGCTTGAATATATAGTATAAATACTGCATATATATGATACCGGATATTAAATATAATGTATAAGATGCTAAGGATTTCATTTATTCAACATTTTATTCCTAAAAAACATGGTGAAAAGTGACTTTTTTTATGGCTGCTGACACTATTTTCTGATTTATGGAGTGATAAAATTCTCTCTGTAAAAACATTTGTGATAATATGTCTACAACATTAAAGAAAAGTATGAATTTTGAACCTGGCTTTATCCGATGTTCATATTTCTGTAGCACACATTTACTTAGATAATGCCTCATTTGCATATTTAAATATAAAATTCCCTTTTGCAGCTCTACAACATCCTGTTTCCAAAAAAAAAGACAGGGTCCACAAAAGGCTGATACAGTATGTTATTATCGCTGAGCTGCCAGTTTAATGGATAACTTTTAATGGATTACTAATAGTTGTAACTGCATAACTAATAAATAGAGCAGTTTAACACCAGTGTTCTATTTTCAATAAAGGCAAAAAGCCTTCAAAAAGGCCTCCAAAATCTAAAATTAATAAAACTGATGACAATATAAGTGCTATATAATCATCTTTCCTTTAAAATAGATTTTTTTTTTTTTTAAATGTGAAACTGAATAATATAACATTTTGTCAACTCTGTAAGATGTCAGATTTTCCATTTTCTTCTCTTTTGTTGGGCTGGTTTTGAACTGACATTTTCGTTTTTGTAACACAGACCTGGCAACCCTAATTTCAAGCCTCTCCTGCCTGA
The DNA here is from genome assembly GCA_027495735.1 of Lutjanus campechanus. Taxonomy (NCBI): domain Eukaryota; kingdom Metazoa; phylum Chordata; class Actinopteri; order Lutjaniformes; family Lutjanidae; genus Lutjanus; species Lutjanus campechanus. Next base: position 21,329 of record JAJHUR010096395.1, read on the forward strand.
GTAGGTGCACGCTTCCTTCTGCGCTGCGATACAGTTGGCGGGTCGTACAAAAGAAAAAATAGTTCCTATGAAACTGCTTACAACAAGGTCTGTGGATTATCTTGAGTAACTGGGTCATGATTTCTGGAAAGAGACATTGCTTTTGAGTTTTTCAAATGTATTTTTGAGCGCCATTCAGCCCCATTATATTTGAGATAAGGCCAATATATCCAAAACTCTGCAACTCACACCAAACAAACAGGGTGCATAAAGGACACTATAGAAAGGAGTGAAAATACGTAAACTGTCCCTTTAACATGTCATGTGTACTGTGTAATGTGGGCTTATTTTAGCTTACCTCATTGGGGAAAAATGGACCTAATATTGAGTAGCAGATCATTGAACTGAAGTTGACAGATGCTATTGATATTAAGGTGAGAATCTGCTGTCTGGTCATCCTCGGGGGAGGATCCGTTGACTCAGCCGGAGTGCTGTTATCTGTTACGAAAAAAAAGGGAAATGAACAAAAGTAAGGGAACAGAAATAAGGATAATGAGGTTTGGCAATGCTGAACTTGAAGTTCATGATGGAATTACTCGCGGTCAAATGTCAGTTATAAACGGTTAATTCAGTTTTAGCCGTTGATTCAATTAAGTTAAATAACTGCCATGAATTATGGGTATCAGACATTTATCACATAGTTATAAAAGTCACCAACCTGTTGGCTGAAGATCAACGTGCGGGTCCATGTTTTAATTTTCGGGGGTTTCGTGTCCAATAATCGGTATTCAGGACAAAAATTCAGAAGGTAACATTACGACACACAGAGGAGAGGACGAATCCTGAGAACATCGACAGCAGACAGTCAATCAGCTCCTGTCCAGCGTCCACAAACCACAGTCCTGAGACAGACACGCTGACTGAGAGCATTTCCTCAATGTCCTTCAGCGTCAAACGTCAAAACACACATACGAGGCTTTCAAAATAAAAGCATCGCTACGCAGTTCATGGGGTCGTGTCCAGAAAGTCCTGAAATTTTGGAGTTGCTAAAATCTCGCGAGACTTGAACGCGATTTTCTTCATTGTGCATGTTGGGTAAACTATTATATGTTATAATGCGAAAATGCTGAGGTTAAGACCTAAGTAGGGTTGGGGACAAAAACACGTGCTTATGGTTAGGAAAAGATCATGGTTAAAATTATCACTCTCGCGAGATCTTTCGCGGGTCTGGGGTTCCCTTCTAGACATGACGATTCAGCCTTCCTCCTTAAAAAATCAATCTTGATACAAAATACACAACATACGCTATTTTTTAAAAATAATTTAATATCTAATTTATTTTTGTGTCCATCGTTTGAATAAATGCATGCTTGTTTGCCTACATGTTTTATTTCACTGTAATGCTGTTTCATTTTTGATATATTAAAAATAATTTGTTACCAATACAAAAATATAAATACTAATAACATTATTTTGTTTTTAATTTACATAAATAAAAAAAAACTTCAATGTTGGAGCTTTATCTTCGATTACGATGATGATGATGATTGACCTCTTGACCCTTTACAGAACTCAGAACGTTTTTGCCCTGAGTATGGTCTGTAAGGCACAACTTCCCTCACTTGAAAGCTTGCACTTCACTTTATAGGTTTTGGTTTTATATTCACTAGAACTTGAAGAAACCCCCTTGATCTTAACAATCTCTGATCCTCATGTATATCACTAGATTTGATGGAGCAGTCTGTCAACAGAAACAATCAAAAAGTATAAATGTACTGTATAAGATCAATTTTGGACTATAGTGAAGCCTTAATGTCATTAAAAATAATATCGATACACAGGTATCACTATTGATAGTTTTAAAAGAGTTTTTCTGTTATTTCTTTTTATTATAATGACATCATTTTGAAATAGTATTTCACTGATGCAAGAGTTTTTCTGTAACATCAATAATAATTTAATTATAACATGTTTCGTACAGCATGATTCATAATTAACACATATTTGTAAATTTGAATTTTTTTTTTATTATATTAATAGAATCACATTAATTACATATACTGTGAAGCATCTTATTTATAAACAATATGTTTATGTTTATTGTTATAACAAGAAAAGTTTCTCGTTATAATGTGACAAGTTTGTACGTTGTAGTAATGTGAAAATATCTTGTTACATCATGAAAATATCTTGTCATAATGTAAAAAACATCCATATAACAATAAACTTTTCACATTATAACATAATACTGGTCATTTTTTCTTTTTCAGTCGGGGCAGGAAGACATTTCTGTCATATAATAATATATAATTATTCATATAGTTTTGTTTGTTTAATTATACACATACTTACACAAAAGCAAAATAAAAGTGTTATGACCTTTTGCATTTTGTATTTTTTTTCCATAAAGATTTCAAACTTATGTAATATGCTTTTTTTTTTTTGCAGATCTACATTACTTCTCTTCATAATTGCAAAAAAGACATCATACTAAAGGAGGAAGCCTGTGGTTTGGGCCCTGGCATCACCAGCTTTACATCAGAGAGGGAAAGAGCCAAACTGGAAATGAAAGATAACAACAAAAACATTTGGAACAATGTATTTTATTAGAGTTTGGCCAGCCTATAGGTCCATGTAAACCTATGGTCACATCATATTTGTTTCCTTCACAAAATAAGAGAAAAAGAAATCAGGCAACCAACTATTCATTAGGCAGTATTGCTGATAACTGACACACACTGTCGCTGAATCTCTGCATTAAATGAAAAGCTGTTAAATGAAAACTCTCTGTAGCCTCTCTCAAAATACTTTCTTCATCATATACTTATCTCATACTCATAAAATAACCTTCTATTTGCAAATGACAAATGTCCAGACATTTCCACATTTGTTTCTTTATACATTAGCACCAAATCTACATGAATCTCACTCCTACTGACAGTTAATCTTAAAACTGATGAATATGTTGCATGTTATACCTTTTCAAGTTTATTGTTCTCATTCTTTTTTCTAGTGTAACATCAAAAAACTCTTGGTACCATGTCAAAGCAAAGGTGAAGTACAAAATTACGGAAATTAGCAACATATAAGCACAGTTTTCTAAGCATATAATGATGTTAAGTCATTTACTAAATACACAGTGCAAGCAGCATCATATTTTCTTTTGCAAGTACAACATCAGTTCTATGTAGTAGCATTATTGCACACAAGCTCTATCTATCTAAAGCAGCACTGATTTCCAACGAGGCAAACTACCGATGTCGTAGCATCATAAACACCCACTGAAAACAACACAGAGCCAACCGAGTTTGAGATTCACTGAGAGGATCTCGGTGTTTATGATTTTTTTTTTCTTCTTGGTGGGGATGGTACTATTTTCTACCATCGTCCCCACTGACTCACTTTCAGCCAAAAATATTTGGCTGTTTGTCTGTATTTGGCACACATAAACTTACTGTTGACCATAACTGACAACTGACCCTTCCTGAGCCCCGCCCCTTTTTGCTCTGTGCTCCAATAACAGTTGAGCAAGCTCAGTACCTTAGTCAGCTTCCTCCTTTTCCTGTTAAAGCGACATATATAGTCACATCTTAAGTTAGCTAATGTTAGCAAAACGCTATCTAATGAGCTAGCTAATTCTCACAAAATGCTAGCCAACAATTTATGTAGATTAGCAAGATTAGCTAACTAGTTAGCTTGTGTTTTGCTAACTTAGCTAACTCAAGGCATGCGTATTGTTTGCTTTTACAGGTCACTCAAGAACATCTTTTAACCATCTTTAGCCTTGCACACAGCATATCTAAGTACAACAAAAAGAACGTTGACCAAGGTACCAAACTTGCTCAACTGTTATTGGAACGCAGAGCAAAAAGGGGTGGGACTTAGGAGGGGTCAGTTGACCTTTCTTGAGTCCTAGCCCTTTTTAGCGCTATGTTCGTTTCCCTACCTGTTTCATGTACTTAGATATACTATGTGCTAGGCTCATCTGTGTTGCTGGGGGATATGTAAAAGTGACATATATTCACATCTTAAATTTGCTAAAGTTTGCAAAATTCCAGCTAACAAGCTAGCTAATCCACATCAATAACAGAGAGGCAAAGTCACGCATCTTCTGGTGTGCCCTATTGGACCAAACTCCAGAAAAAATATGAACAGTAATCTATGATGAGCAGTGCTGCAAGATGTACAATAATTACTGTATTTGTACCCCAACTATACAATATACGATCAATAATTTAAAAAAAAAAAAGTCAGAATGTATGATATTTTTGATATTTTTCATACTGAAACCTTGTTTGAAAGAAAACAAACCATATTAGCATTGCACATTGCAGGGACACAGTCTGGGGCTTTTATTTTGATGGGTAGGAACAGAAGGAGTGAGGAGCTGCAATTGATTCTGTGTAAAGCGATAAACAGTTGCCATCTTCTGCACATGGCGAAGTGTGCAACTTTCTTGACTTAAAAAAATATGTTTTGAATTGAAAAACATCATATATGTAATTCGTGGCACAATTCAAACAGGATATAAAAAAAAAGAATTTGTCTCAAGCCACAGATCACTGCTTCTCTACTGGCTACCTAGTCAACTAGCATTTTGCTAACATTAGCTTTCTTAAGATGTGATCCTAGATGTTGCTTTTTTTTGAGGAAAAGGAGGAAGTTGACCAATGTACCAAGTTTTCTCAACTGTTATTGGAGCACAGAGCAAAAAGGGGCGGGGCTTAGGAAGGGTCAATTGTAGAGGGGGGTTTTGGAAATGAAAAGGATCATGTAAATTTACACGTGAAAAAATGAAAAATTCATCGTCAGATCATAACAGCTCTGGCTCAATTGTGATTTGCAGTACTGTGGCCAAAATAATATGATTTATGTTCATTGCACCACTTCATAGAAGTATCATGAATAGAAAATATACAAACTATGGCAAACTGTACTCAACTCTTCATGTTGCAGTTGCAGAATCAATATATTCCTCTATTGCACTTTCAGCAATTCAAACATATAATGTCGACATTTAAGAAATAAAACAGACTAACAGATTACTGCCCAGAACAAATGGGTTTTGAATGAAGAATAAAGCCACAAATAAAAGGGAAAACAAGAAAAATTTGTTTGATATTCATGAGAAAACCTTACAATTTATTTACTTAACACTGAATTAAAATAGTGCAGTGTTTGTATCAGATATGGTATGGCTTTGTGCACATTTATTTGCAATTTTGAATGTCACCATACCTCACAGTGACGTCACATATGAAATATTTATTAATTTGAAATACACTGAATTAGCCATCATTTAGTGAGGGAAGTCTTTGGCACCAGACATGGTACTAAACCTCCATACTGCCTTTAAAATCCATTCCAACATGTACGTAGTTTATTTATCCAGGGAAGGCTGACATGTTTTTGTTTTTTTATAATTTACTAAATAACATTTGAATAATAAATAAAATTAGCGTGAGTACATTCAACATATGAACTAGAAATGATGGAGCAACTAGTTTAGTCTCCATGACTACTGACCTGCACTAACTTTGCCTTCAACAGACTGATTGTAAATGATCTGCATGTGCGAGACCAGCTTGTATATTAATCTCCTCTTTAAACAAAGAACCACCACAACAACACCGACGTTTTCCCAGCTCTAGCCCCACACTCACTGGGCTGTAAGACCATTGTGGCTTCTTTTAAGTTTGTTGACAACAACACAAAATAACCTTTTCACTTCAGCCTTTGAGTCACATTCGCCAAGGCAACAGCAAATGCCTGCACTGCTGAGAAAGGATACTGGAAATCCAAGATATAAGCGTTTCCATCAATCCGTCCAAACTGCATCACCTGAAAAACACAGAAAAGAGGAAGATGTTTCATTTACCAACATAATAACTTTTAACAAAAAATAAAATGTCAGAAAACAGTGAAAAAGGCAGATCAAACCTTCACAGAACCCAAGATAAGATATTTAAATGACTTATTTTCATCTGATTTGGGGTGTGATCACATGTTAGAAATATGTCCAGGAGGTTACCTTTAAATGTTTTTGTCTGTGAAACCATATTTCAGACAATCTTCACCACATTACTTTTAATAATTCTTTTATTTCTGACTAAAAGTGTATCTTGCTGCAGTGATCCTGCCCACAGGTCCCCACGGTCAACATGAGGACATCACAGATATTGTCCCTTCTCCCTGATGAATGATTTCAGACATAAATTAGGACAAAGTCTGGAAACTTTGCAAAACTCTGCAGTCTTCAGTTTCTCACAGAAACTCTGACTCTCTTGTCCCTGGAAGTCACTGGCTGATTTCTTTATCGGTTTGCGCTGTTTATTTATTTACTGTCATATTCCTGTACAAATTATTTATTTACAGTCATGTTCTGAATATGACTGCAAATAAATAAATTAAACCGAATTTATTTATTTACAGTCACATTACTGTGATATATGTTTATTTATTCCCTCGGCAATTTATTTATTTACAGTCATATTCTCGTAGAAAAAAATAAGCAACAGTCTAAAACCCAAAGATATTCAGAGCAATTCATTACATTGAAAAGCAGAAATTAATGAATATTTGAATAGAAAAATATTTGCAAATTACCTGTCTACCGTCCAGCTCAATCTGAAAGTTCTTTGCTGACTCCTGCGTGACTCGTCCTCCAAAATCGAGCTGGTAGACCTGGGTGGCTTCGTTCCACAATGGCTGTTTATTGGCCATAACATAGACAAAACCTTGGCTTCCCAAACTGCGGTCCTCTCTTTCGTTCGCCTTGCGGCACTTTATCTCCTCCAGCTCGCTCGCCATGCGCATGCTACGCTTGTTCTTCCAGCTCTTCTTGCTGCTCTGGTTCTGGTTCATGAGCTCATCGCCACTGATAAACAGCTCGGGCTCGCTCTCTGAGCTGTCCTGGAACTCATTTGTGGTCCTGCTCATCTTCTTGGTTTTATTGAGCTGCTCTCTCTGCCCCTTGGGCTTCTTCTTCTCTCTGCTGCCGAGCCTCGGGCTCGAAATGAGGGTGTTGAAGTCGGAGAGCGCGCGGCCTTCCTTTCTGGACTTGCCCTCGGAGACGGTGGGCATGTTCGCCTCCTCGGCTCTGCTGTCCAACCTTTTGCGGCTCTTCTTGTTGAAGCGCTCTGACTCCTGCGGCACGGGGCTTTCATTCAGAGAAGATGGCTCTGGAAAGTTGTTGGCAGACTCTGCTAGATCCTCTGTGGCACTTTTGGATGGTGGTAGCTCAGTGGGCGGAGGAGGAGGAGGGAGAGGGGGCGGCGGAGGTGGCGCAGTAGGAGGAGGTGGGGACAGAATCGGCTTCTCTAAAATCTGATGAGTTTTGGTGGGGAGGGGAGGCGCAGGGGGGTCTTGCATGGGAGGTGGGCAGGGGTAAGGGTTCCAGGGGTGGAGGTTGACAGGGTGCAGCTGGAGTCCAGCACATGAGCTGGCACCTGGGTACATCGGAGGGAGAGGGCAGCACGCCAAGTTAGCTAGATTTGGAGGATAACCTGGTGGCAAAACCAAGTTAGGATCCTGCTGAGCAAAAGGAACTGAACCAACTACGTCATTTGGAGAACACTGAGGTGGAGGGTTCTGTAGGGTCTGAAGTGGAGGACCGCTGTGTCCTACACCTGGAGGAAAAGGCGAGAGTGATATCTGGTAACCTGACGGGAAAGTGAGAGTGCTTGTGCTCGGACTCGCTGGAGGTTTGGTCGTGAGGACGAACGGCAGCCGAGTCATGTCCAAGTGCTGAGCTTGACTGATGATGATAGGTGGTGGTTTATGAGGTCCGGGTGGAGGAGCTAGCATTGTTTGCTCTGGGGTGAGCCAGAACTCCTCCGTGGTGGAGGTGTCCCACTGGTAAGGCGGAGGGCGTTTAACTGTCAAGCTGACATCGCCGAGAGTCAGCTGACGTACGGATTTTTCGAGGTGACACTGCTGATTTAAAGTCTCGTCTTCAGTGAAGGCGGAGTTAACGTACACCGTCCTGTCCCTGCTGTTATCGACAGCACCCAGCAGGCTGTAGGACGACTGCGAGGTCAGGGGGGAGGCACCTTTAGAGTGCACGATAATGGTGCTGTGATGAGCTCCTTTCCCTGGTGGGAAGTCCTGCCTCACCACCGTGCCCCCTGCGATGCCGCTGCTTGTCGTCCCACCACCGCTGACACTCACACTGGTGCTGCTGCTGTTGCTGCTGCACTGTGTGCATGTGTACAGAGCAGTGGGCACCCTCTGCTGGTAGGTAAGCGCTAGTGCACTGTTTATTTTAGCCTTTGAGGGAAGGGTTCTTGAGCTTTCCATCATCTGTGGCACTTTAAGCCCAACGTCCCTGCGGTCACGGCGTAGAGTGGCGTGAATCAGACTGCTGTCGATTCTCTGAGGAGGAGGAAGTGTAGTAGTGACTTGATTGGCCGGATCAGGGTAAGGAGGAGGGTCTCCACTTGGAATTGAATATCGAGGGACAGAGAGACGGCTCAGTGTTGCTGAGCTGTAGGGCAGCTGAATTTTTTTATTCTCAGATGATGTGACTTTGAGCGTGGCCGACCCGTGCATGGCATATGCGTTTTGGTTGCGAATGAGGCGCCTGCGTGGCCGACAAACCTCCTCCACGTTGCCACTGCTGTCAAAGGTTGTGATCCTTTCATACCCCAGAGGTGTTGGGTACTGTAGTGTGACAGGGTGAAGCAAGAATTCATCCTTCTTGAGGCAGGGGTCTGGCGCCAGGACACTTGGGCTGTCGCAGTTCGTGACAAGAGTTTGTGGCGTGGTGGCGGCTGTAGCTGCTGCAGCTGCTGCTGCTGCTGCAGACACTACAGTGCCCGGGTATGGAGGAGGAGGATTAGCCTTCCTCATCTGCATCTCCATAGATCCGTCTATGTCAGTGAAGGGAGGTAAAGTCCGCGGCAGACTCGGCTTCAGAGTGTGTCCGTGCTCCACCCTGCTAAGCCCCGGCTCAGTGGTAGGCGGAGGAATCTGAGGCAAGAGATGAATCTGCTGTAAAGAGATGGTCGGATATCCGGTCGGAGGAGGGGGCAGCGACATTTGCATCTTCAGCTGCTGCTGCATCTGTTGGTGCTGCCTCTGCATCTGTTGGTGTTGCTGCTGGATCTGCTGATGCTGCTGCTGGAGCTGCTGCTGCTGCTGCCTCATCTCCTGGATCTGTTGCCGGATCTGCTGCTGCTGCTGCTGCATCTGCTGCTGCTGTTGCTGCATCTGTTCGTGCTGCAGCTGCATCTGTTGCTGCTGCTGCTGGATCTGATGTTGATGCTGAAACTGTTGGGGAGTCACTTGCTGTTGATTTTGTTGCATTTGTTGGTGTTGCTGAACCTGGTGTTGTTGATGTTGTTGCTGCTGTTGATGTAGCGTCTGCTGGTGGTGCAGTTGCTGTAGCTGTTGTTGATGTTGCTGCTGTAGTTGCTGCTGCTGTTGCTGCTGCTGTGATTGGGACTGATGATGGTGTTGCTGCTGCTGTTGCTGCTGTTGTTGTTGATGATGAAGCATTTTCTGCTGCTGCTGTTGCTGCTGCTGCTGCTGTGTCTGCATTTGTTGCGACTGCTTGGACTGCTGTTGGCGAGGCTGCTGCGCATGAGACCGCTGCGGGTGAGGCTGCGGTGGGAGATGGTGAGGTGGAGGTGGAGGAGGAAGAGTACCAGGAAGAAGAGGACCCATCTCGAGCCCGTTGAAGATCACCTGACCAGGGTTTGAGTATCTAGTTGGCACTGGGTACGGTGTTGCAACTGCATCCTGCCCGTGATCAGTGACGGGGACAGAAGCGGCTGCTGCTGCAGCTGCGGCTGCTGCAGTGGCTGTAGGGTTGGTCAGGACGTCAAGCTGAATATTCTGATTGGCCAGAAGAGACTGAACCAGGCCGATGCTTTGAGTCGGAGACATGGCCTGAGCCGGGCTGTGGATGGGAGCGATGGGGATGTTGACGGTACAGGGAGGATTGTCTCCTGCCACTCCAGATGGTCCCATCACTTCATCAAAACACAGAGGAGAACTGTGTGAGTTTAACACATACAAAAACTGAGCAAGGTGCACTGAAACTAAGGCTGGTTTTCACCAACAAGGAATCATTTTAAACCAGATTAAATCATAATGTAATTTTAAATGATGTTGCACCAAACTTTCTCTTTAACACTCAGTTTAGTTTTTACTCTAAAAGTAGTTTAAATATAATTCAGTTATGCCAACTTTAAAGTTAAAATGTGATCCAGTATTAACTCTAAACTTACACCTCAGGAGGTTTCACTTTTAAAATGGCTGCCTTTTAGAAATGAATCAAATTCCTCAAATAAAGTTAAGGGACAGACTCAACCCAACTGAGTTTTATAATGCATCTCTTCTTTGTTTTTCAGTTGATCCATTAAAACTATCTGCCAGCTGCTGTCGTGCAGTCTTCTTTTTCCTTATTGTGCTGTTGTCCGTTTTTTTAATCTGCTATTATTTAGCCATTTTGTTACATTATTTGGCCAACATTTTTTTCTCAAAGGAGGAGAAATTAGAGCTTCATAAGTAGGCTAACTAGGCCAACAAACATTTTTCACTAGTTTGCAAAGTCTTTGTTAACTTTTTGGCCAGCTAGAAAACCTACCTACAAAACAATGCAACGTTTTGTTAACTTTTTAGCTGGATAGCACACAATGTAATGTTTTATTAACCTTTTAGTTAGCTAGAAACTAATCTAACATTCAAACTTTTTTGCTAGTTAGCATACAATCAATTTAATGTTTTGTTAACCTTTTAGCTAATAACAAAGAAAGTAACAGTTTGTTAACTTCTTAGCCAGCTACAATGTAATGTGGCAATATAAGTTATAGTTTCCCCCCTCTTTTGCACTTATCAGGTCCCTATAGCACTCTAATATCTTTATTTCTTCATTCTAATTTGGGTAAGCTTTGCATCTCCATACTGATTAAACTTTATTTAATTTCGGTTTTCATCAATAAATTTGGATTTACCAACCAGAGATTAGTTTTTACTAATGCAGCAGAGCTCTGCTTAAATCTGGATTTAATCATTTTAAACCTTGTTTTGCTAAACGTTTATTAGATCAAATAGATTAAATTAATCTTTGTCGGCACAACCCAGTCTACACAAACTTCCGAATATTTTCTGAAGCATCTGGACTGAAAATATTGTGCTTTTATTCATTCATACCTGGTAAGTCATCCTCATCCTCGCTGAACACATTGGGGTTGAACACAGGTAGGCTCATGAAGTCATGAGAAATCTTTCGCACTTCTGGAAGGTAGATTGTCATCTGTCTCGGTTGCAGATGAAGCAAACTTGTCTTATAGATGACTGAAACATACAGTGGAAGAAATTTATGGTGACTTTTACCATAAATGCATCAGAATTGTCAGAAATGTGATGTGTCTGGGTGGCTTTTGTGACATTTACCTGCACCAAGATTAGCAGGAAGAAAAGAAGCAAGTCCAACGATTTTGAATTTTGTCCCCCAGATGTTGGATGTGACTTGAGCAAGGTAGTTGTGCTTGAAGCAGAAGACGAGGAAAGAAACATGAGAATTATTAACATGGAGCCTACAAGTGTGATTTATTTATTTTTGTAAAAATCTGATTACTTTGACAAAACAAAGTACTAATGCAGTGGTCAGTGCAGATTCATACCTCTGTGATGCCATCCATTGAAAACTCTCGACGTGTCAGACTGGGAGACCGAACTGGAGGCTTCTTTGTTGGTAACCGTGGCGACCTTTGGCCTTCCTGATTGGCACGTGAAAGTTTGGGAGATTTTCTCAATTCCATGTTCATCCTTTGAAACACAGGCATGAATTATTAAACTATCTTTTTCCTTTTTGAAATATGACACTTTCATTTGAGTTAAATTAGCACGGTGAAACAAGTGCTGCAAAAATATCTTCAAACGCTCTGTGGTTCATGCCTGTGTGATGTGTAAAAAAAGAAAAAGAAAAGAAAAGTTCATTTATATAATCTGTGACATGAAGAGAGTTTGGGTGACCTGTTTCCTCGGGATAACTTTGGTGACTTCTTCCCAACCCACTCATCGCTCAACTCAATGTCACTGGAGTCAGAACAGTTACAGCTGTCAGTGTATGAGATCATAGGATTCACACACACCTCCTCTGGAAATAAAAAACACACACACACAAAACAGAAAAGGTGAGTTTGAACTGTCCCTGCTTAAAGAACATTATTAAAAGCAAGTACGTGTTTCCAGAGGCTAAATGCAGCCCTCGTGCAGCCAGGTCACACAGGCTATTCCTGTATCAAGCTTCAGACCATGTTGCATCAGAGAGGAGCAGTCATCACCAGAGTCTGTATTTGTTCTTACTCAAGGTGAATTATGAGCACGCTGCATGAATATGTGCAGTCATTTTAAAATGGAGCACAAGTTTGAAGAGATGAACCAGGCGTGACAAAGAATGAGATTTCTGACCTTTGGGCTGTACTCTATATTAATCCATTTGATCTCTTTAGAAGATCATTTTGGCACATAGGCTCAGTCAGTTTTCTGCAAATAGTTAGATGAGAAGATCAATACCACTCTAATGTCTGGATGGTAAAAATTTAAGGCTACAGCTAGCAACCAATTAGCTTAGCCTATTAAAAAGACTAAAGGCGGCACAGCTTGCCTGGCTCTGTCTCAAGTTAAATACTCAACGAAGCAAACAATACAAAGTCTTTCTGTGTTGTGTCTTTGGTGTCTATGAAATTATGCAAAAAAAAAAAATTGTATTTAAGTATTGAAATCCCTTTCTTGTTGTCATGGCAACTCCAGATTAAACAAACAAGATACAACATGTTGGTAAGTCAAATTATCAGGTGTTGGTAGGTGGATTTTTTTTTGTAACTTTGTACAAAGTTAAGCTAGCTGTTCCCTTTGCTTCCAGTCTTTATGCTACGCTAAGCTAAGCTAATGGTCTCCCAGTGTTGCCAGATTGGGCATTGCATTGTGCAGAATAAAATGGGCTTGGGCGAGTGGACAGAATTTTGAGTTTAACATGAGCTGGGCTGTTTTTTTAAACACATAAAAATTACAGTATATTCATAAATTGCAGTTCTTAGTTTTGCCAACACATTCAGCCCAACTCTGATATGACATATTTTTTATTCATTCTGCTGTGAGGAGATACCATCATTACCAGCCACCCACGGCTTACTCTATAAACACTCACAAGCTGTGGTGTTTTTGCAAATCTGTATTTTCATTGTAACAGAAACCTCTACGCTTGTAACATTATAACCCAGTTATTTGTTTGGCTTTTTGATAGCAGGAGATTGTCTTTTCTTTTCTTTTTAAAGCAGAGGGCAGAAATGGAAAATAGATTTATAGTTGCATTGCACGATGCAGCCCTCTATCTATGTTCTGGCACAATGGTAGATCATATTTGGACCATTGTGAGCAATTGTTGGGCTGGCAAACATCAAACAAATCTGGCAACACTGCAGTCTCCTGGATTTAGTCTCATATTTAACATGCACGCATGAGAAGAGTGTCAATATTGTCATCTTACTCAAAGCAAGAGAGCAAATAAGCATTTCCCAAAATGTCTATTTTGAGAAATATTTTATTCTTTATGCAACTCATTTAACTAGTTTATCTAGTTTACACAAAAGCACTGTAAGCACTAGTGATTTGCAGACTGCAGTTAATCTGCTGATCGGGCGGGTCATAAAAATTAACATTTAATAGCGGATGGGTTGTGGGTGGGAGATCGGGTGTCTCCTCACTACGAGCGAAGTTGTGTGCACATTTATGCGTGTGGTTAATTCTGTTTCCTCTGGAGGGTATCCTCTGCCCTGTCATGTTTAAAAAAGGTAATTTAGCCTACAGGGACCTGTAGAGGTGCAGATGGGAAATAGGGTGTGTCTCCCCAGTAGGACAGATGCTGTGTGCGCATCTACGCATGAGGCAGATGAGCACAACTTCTTTCATTTTTTAATTCTGTAAGCACCCTCTCAGTTCTGGTAAGCAATTTTCACTTTTTATTGTCAGTCAAAGAAATATTCTTTGTAAGGTTTATGCCCACCTGCTTTGCTGTCTGTTTTTGGATCCATGATGACAAACTCTGGCCGCAGTTTACTTATGCGCCTTCCTTTGAGAATCGGCACCAGCCCTCCTAAATATTCTAGGTAGAGAGTGTAGCAGGGTCCGCCTGCCTCCGGGCTGTCCTCTGCTCGCTTCATGGTGCAGTGGAGCCTCTCATTCCCAGCTGTGGGATAGCTGACAAAGTCGCGGATGTTGTTGGGGTCAGGGATTGGGGGCTAGAACAAAGAGAGGAAAGGGCTGTAGAACTGCTGGACACTCAAATGAAAACACATCTCGGTCAGCAGTTTTGCAATATCACAGTGCAACAAAGTCGGCAAGAAGCTGTCTGTGACTGTTACCAGACAGCAGTTAATCAGGGATCAATGCACCTTGATGGTGGGTATGAAAGCAGTGGTGACGTAAGAGCAGAGCAGTGAGGGCATGTTCAGTTTGCCCACATCTTTCTCCTCTCGCAGGGCGCTGGCGATGCCCTGCTGGCATAAAAGTTGGAGGCTGGCCACCCGGTGCTCCACGCGCACCACATACAGCGCTGGTCCACACGCAAGGAACAGACGAGAGTCTCTGTGACCCCAACAGATGGTGGTGATGGGCCTCTGGAAAACAATTATTCACCAATTAGTAATCAATCGACATTCTTTGGTGCCTTCACTCACTCATATAACAGGGATATTTCATCACTTATCTCTCATACGGCTGTTTCATCTGCTGTTAATCTTTCCAGTCCTGTCTTTTGACAATATCTACTTGATTTACACTAATGTACATTATATTACAGTATATTACTATCATTGTATAGTGTACATTCAGTTTGTTTTTATTTTATTGTCTTTCATATTTTTAGATTTAATTTTGTCATTTGTTTTTGTGATTTATGTGTAGTAGCAGCTGTAACACTGCAATTGCCCATCGGGGTTAATAATGCAGACTATCCATCTATTGGATTCTCAATTCTCTGTCAATTATTGTACTAATTTCTCTCTTTTTTTTATCTGTTCTTTAACTATTTACCATTAATATTCTGCCTTGTAATTGTGAAGTGCTTTTGTTTTGAAAAGTGCAACAGAAATAAAGTTTTTTAAAACATTATTTTCAGTTTTCAGTTGTAGTCTACTTGGGTAGGTTCAGGAAAAGATCATGATTAATGGTTAAAATAGATCCTTTTCACTATGTCCAAAAGGCTTTCTGGCAATCACATCGACATGTCGCCAAGGCAACAGGTACTAGCTAATCACAGTACAGTAGTAGTGGCCAATCACAGCACATTAGGGCGGTACTAGGACTAAATCTTAAAAGAGTTTTGCAAATCTGGACACAACCTACATTTCTGTCACATACACATAACGTATATGGTGAAACACAGTCTCTGCATTTGACCCATCCTACGTATTTGGAGCAGCGTTCAGCCACTGTGCAGCACCCGAGGACCAACTCACAGTTCTAAGCCAGTGCCTTGGTCAAGGGCACTGACAGGAGAATTTAACCTAACATGCATGTTTTTTTTTATTGTAGGGGGAAACTGGGGCACCCGGAGGAAACCCATGCAAACACAGGGAGAAGACACAAACTCCACAGGGAAAGACCCAGCCTGGATATAGTAGACATAGAAAAACAGATACTGACAGTCTTATGGTTGATCTGGTTATTCCTGCTGTGTAACTCTAAGTCTATACAGGACTAACCTGTGCCGGTGTTTCCAAAGTGTAGATGTGCTCTCCTTGGACATTATAGAATTTAACAAGGGCGTTCCTCATCATGGAGGCGCAGGCGGAGTCGACGGGAAGCCCTCCGTGTCTCTCCATGCCGGCCACAGCCAGGAGGTCTCCCTGGGAGCACCACTGGGCTTCAACATCTGTGGAGTGAAAGTGAACATAAACGTTATTATTATGGGTCACATGATAAACACAATTCATGAGCATAACGTGGTAAATGTCACAGTGGAACATTTTTATACCTTTCAGTCCTGAGCGAATTACAGCAGGAGATAGGTCATCATAGTTGTTCATTAAGCTGATATCTCCCGATAAGAAGGTGACGGTCAACAAAGGCTTGACTCTGCGCACTTGGAGGAACAAAGAAGAGTAAGTACATTAGATTTCCACAGACAACAGAACGTAGCAAGCTGTCATATGAGCCGTGGGGTTGGGGTTGGGGGGTAGCTGTGTTTGTACCTAAAGGCAGAATATTGTCGTCAGAGTCTGTGTCGCTCTCTGTGCTGTCCTCCACCAAGAAATCAGGGCAGTTCCAGGACATGCTCACGATCCCGTCAGACTCGTGTAGGAGAACGTGAGCAAGCATTCGTCCGTGACAGTCCATCACTATCACCTGACCATCTGCTGTACCAAACAAGACCTGAGGGGGCATTGTACATTAAACTTTAATAGATGAAATCATGAAAATGCTCTGGAGCATCAAGTACTTGGCAGGAAAAAGTGCTGCAAAAAAAAAAACCAGCCCATTATGTAAGTCGTTTCATCTTGTGTTTGAGGAAAGCATTCAAAGCAAGGGGAAAATACCTCACCCCAGGTGGATTTCTTTTATTTAAGGATAGCTCGGATTATTTGAAGTTGGGTTGTGTGAGGTGCTTAACCACAGTCAGTGTATTACCTATGGTAGGTGGCAGTCGACACACCCACAATTTAGAGAACAGCAGGAGTACCAGTTAACAGTACAGCAAGCTAAGCAATGTACTGCTGTGGACAGGGTCAGCGGCAAAATGTATTTTAGCCCCCTAAAAAAATCAATATGAGTTTAAGTGCACACTATATTTAGAATATTGTCACTGCTTCACCTTGTCATCAGACAGCCTTTTCCGTTGGGAAACTGCTGATACACAAGCCAAATATCGCTCTCTGTAAAAGAGATGCACCCAAATCCTAAATCTGTTGTTTGGGAAAGCACACATAATGCAATGGAAACAGATATTTCTTCTATCTGAAGTTGCTCATTATTATTTGGCAAAAGCTTGATGATTAACTCGGTAGAAATAAAAAAAACATTGCATATTAATTAATCATTGATTTAATCAACTGAAGGATGTTTCTATATGCTCGTATATCTTTACAGTTTCCAAAGCAAAACAGAATCTTTCAATTTGTCGTTTAACATTTTTTCAGTGACCCAGTTAAAGGGGGAGGTCGTGGTGGGCTTCAGACAATTCATAAAACTTAGTTTAGAGTGCAGTATGAGGATGTGGAAATATATCCCATAATTAATCATATGCCAGTAATAAATAATTTTGATACTTTGGATGCAACAATAGCATTGCCAATGAATATTAGGTTAGAAAGTAAAACATTTGCCCAACTGAATGTGAATTTTGGTGTAAACCACATGCACTTCTGGTCTTTTATCCGGATACAGATACAGAGACAGATACCTTTGTTGGTTGAACAGATACAGAAAATGACATCTCACACATGTTATTGTGTGATTTATAAATGTTTTCAAGGGTTAGTTCAGATTTACCAAAGTCACACAATGACACAGACAAAAATAGCACATTGAAGCAGTGGCAGACGGCAATATTTGGCTTAATTAATGGCGGTTTCCCATCGGAAAAGGCTGTCTGACAGCAAGCTTAAGTGGTGAAAATATTCTGAATATAGAATATACTTAAACTGATGGTGATTTTTGTAGGAGCACCTTTTTTAGGTGGCTAACCCTGTCACACACACAATTAATTGCTTAGCTTCCTAGACGAGTACTCCTGCTGCTTCTCCAAACTGAGGGTGTGCAAACACAAAGAAAGGTCAAAATATAACAAGACAAGTTCAACCAGACAACGTGTACCTGTTGATCATCGGGTGTCCAGATGCCACAGGTGATTTGACTCTCCAGGTTGATCTCGGAGGACCAGTGTCTTTGTCCGCTGACCGAGCCGACTAACACAAAGCCGTCTCTGTATGCGATGAGGGCCTGAGTGCCATCATGTGACCAAGTGAAGTCACTCACCTGGGGGAAAGAAATGCTCACCGTCAAGATATCTGGGTGTGTATACAGGAGGACGCTGATGTGAAAATACAGTCTTTGTGAGGTAGCTTTTCTGTGTCATCAATTCTATTTCAGGTTTCTTCTTGGTTGCAGATCCCTTAGTGTCTCAGTGATGCTGTAATTAAAGCTTTTATTCTATGTCCCTACCATAAAACACCTATTTTTAGAATGGAGTTTGGTTTAACAAGGTGTCCTTTACTGCAGAGCAAAAACTGTGAACAGTATCAAATTAAAACCACCTGTTTTCTAGTTCTCTTGCAGAAAAGATCATCAAAATAGAGACAGCTCCCACCCCCCCAAAGGTCCAAGTGGAAAAGTCCAGGGCTGATTTTTTTTTTCCCAGTACACCACCGTGCCCCCTTAAGTTGTAATGGAATCTGCACCCTTGGATCTCTTATATAATGTTATGAGTAATCTATATTTTCAAGGCCTCCATGTCCCTACTACTCAGTGTAACTGTCATTTTAGGTGATCGCAGAAAACAGTGTGTACCTGTGCTCCTCTGTCGTTCACTAACTCTACAGACCATCTTCCTTCGTACTGGATCCAGACGAAAATACCTCCTTCCATATCACAGGTTGCCAGCTTCTGGAAGGGTTCATTCCAACGCACCAAGACAACCTGCAAAAGCCCAGAAAAAACACTGTTAATACTTTTCTTTGCAAACACAGGTGGCTTTCTTCAGGGACATTCATGATTAATACGCAGTATGAGAACAATGCTAAATAAAGCATTTTTTTTTGTCTAATCTGATCTCAAAGTCCACTGCAGGTGGAAGGAAAGTCATACAGAGAAAATACAGACATAACGTTGATGTTATTTAAATCTGTAAATTGGATGTATTTAAGGTAAAAAAGTAAGAATTTTACAAAGCATGATATGTGGTGCAAATTTTAATATTTTTGTATATTTTTTCTCTTTTTTTACTTGTTGGCTGCTAGGACTATAATGATTAGTTGACTACTCAATTAGTCAGTCACCAGAAAACTAATCGTCAGATATGTTGTTGATCATTGCCTCTCAAAGACTGAATTTTCCTGCTTGTCTCCGTTTTATATCAAATTAAACCGAATAACGTTGGGTTTGGAGCTTGCAAAACAAGACATTTAAAAACATAAACTTAGACTTTGAAAAACGAGAGAGGACATTTTTCATTATTTTCAAATGATCAATTGATTAATCTAGAAAACAATCAGGCAGATTAATTGATCATGAAAATAATTGGAGTTGCAGCCCTACTGGCTGCATTTCTGTTTTTACCTCTATTTGCTTTACGGTTATTTATTTTTGCAGATTTCTTGATTGATCTTAACACTGCTGCCACAGTGAAATTTCCCCATGGAGAACATTATAGCTTTATATCCATTTGTCTTATCTTTAAAGACAGTGAATATCGATGTTTAGATCAAGACAGAAGATGCTGCAACACTAAGTTAGATACAAATACATACATACATCAGTTTTGTCAGAAAATGTTTTCAGAGTGGGAAGGAGACTGCATTAAAGTGGGAAGTGAGAGAGAAAATGCACATTTTTCTTTGGAGGATGGCTCTTTATGTGTGCATCTCTCTTTCAATAAAAACTTATTGTATTCTACTTTATTTTTTACGCCTCACCTGCAATTTTTGTCACATTGAATTCATTAATGCACATGTACTTGTTTAAGAAATTGAGTTTGTTTGATTGTTTGATCACTAAACAGTAATGTGGTACTATAACAGGGATAGGCCTCTGTTGGAGCAGAAAAATATATTTTATCCAATATATCTGTGATTTATTACATTTCGTATGACTTTGAGTACCAATAAAAAAAGACCCTGAATAAAAAGAACTAAAAAAAAAACAAAAAAACTCAAGCAATATTCCAGAGTTAAAACCCCACCTCGCTGTTGTGTCCTCGCAAGTTAAAATTGATTCTCTGAGGTGTAGTCCTGTCCCTCCTGCAGTGACTCGATGTAAACGTCACCCCAACAACTCCTCTCCCGTTCCCTGTGGCGAGCCAGCCCTCCTCATAGTACCGTCTCCGGCACACCGGCTTGTCTTTTTCGCTCTTGGGGACCCGGCCTTTCCATGAAAGGCAGAGGATGTTGGAGTCGCTGCAGAGGATGGGACCATGTTCCACGGCAGCCAACATCCCTACTGAGTGACCAGGCTGGTGGGAAAAGCAGAGGAAGAAACAAGTTTTTTTGATTTCATCATAGAACAAGATTCAATGTACATTATCAGTTTGTGTCAGTCTGTGAATTTACTTAAAACTGGCTTCTGTTGATGATCAGGATATTTTGGGACGTACACTGTTGGAAATGGTCAGCAGGAAGCTGCGCTGTAGTTAGTCAGATAGGGAATCCATTAGCAACAACAATAATGAGACAAAGCATTACGAGAAGAAGTACAGTAATACAGACCATTAAATAACTGAGATGGAAAGTTCATTCTTGGGTCTCGTGGTGACTCAAGCTGCTGAGGAAGATTGGGCAACAGGCCTCGGTGACTAAATGGACCTTGTGGTGAGATTATTCTGTCAATAACTCTCTGCAAGGTCAAAAATGAACTTTCAAGCTCAACTTTTGAGCCATCAGGGCTTAAAATCTCACTGCTGAGGAAAAAATAACAATTTCAACATCTACAATTCCATGTGGGCAAACTGTAATATGATCAGAAAGCTCCAGAGCAGACAGTAAATGGACCTTGCGGTGTAACTGTTCTGTCAGTAAATGAAACAGATAAGACAAGGCTCATCAAGATGAATGGGTATTGTGATCAAATGAAGACCATGAAGATGGATTTAAAGGGATAGTTTAGATGTTTTGTTGTGGGGTTGTATGAGGTATTCATCCATAGTCAGTGTCTTAGCTACAGCTGATGGTGGTTGGAGAAGTAGCAGGAGTGCCAGTGTGGGAAGCTAACCAATGTACTACTGTGGACAGAGTCAGCAGCAAATTGTAGTTTAGCCACCTAAAAAAATCAATATCAGTTTATGTGTATGCCATATTTAGAATATTTTCACTGCTTTACCTTGCCGTGAGGGGGCCTTTCCCAAACCAACATTATATAAGCCAAACATCACTCCCTTCAAAGACACCAGACTCCTTTGCCAAAAACAGTTATTTTAACTCACCAAACACGGGAGCTGCTGGACTACAAGCAACTCCCGTCGAGGCAGCAGTAGACCTGCTAGCCTCATGTTCTTCTTGCAAGTTAAATTACTGTTTTTGCTTTAAGAAGTCTGGAAGCTTTGGCTTATATAACACTGCTTTCCCTTTGGAAAAGGATGTCTGATGGCAAGGTAAAGTAGTGAAAATACTCTAAATATAGCGTACCCTTAAACTGATATTGATTTTTTTTTTTAGGTGGGCCTTTTTTTGATACGTAAAGTAAGTTTTTCTGCTGGCTAACCAAAAGGTGCTCAAAGGTCCCAAAAGATTGATACAAAGCGTACGCCACTTTTAGAATATTTCCACTGTTTTACCTTATTGTCAGACAACCTTTTCCAACAGTAAACTAAAGTTGTATAAGCCAAGTCACCAGACTCCTTTGGCAAAGTCGGTCATTTTACCTCACAGAACACGAGTCGCTAGTCTACTGCTGCCTCGATCGATAAGTTTATTTGTGTTATAGTGCGACTTTGGTGTTTTCAGGGTTTAATTCAGATTCACCAAAGTCACACAGCAGCACAAACACACTAACCAATCGAGGCAACCGTAGACTAGCGACCCCCGTGTTCTGGGAGGTAAAATTGCCGTTTTTGCTAAAGGAGTCCGGTGGCTTTGGAGAGAACGATATTTGGCTTATGCAACATTGTTTTCCTGTAGTTAAAGGCTGTCTGATGGCACAGTAAAGAGCTGAAAATATTCTGAATATAGCATATACTCTGCAGCAGTACATCGCTTAGCTTCCTACACTGGCACTCCTTCTGCTCCTCCAAACTGTCGGCGTGCCCACTGCCATCTACTGTAGGTAATACACTGACTATGGATAAGAAAATCCGATCTATCCATTTAACGTTAAAACAAAACTCCACCCTGAAAGAAGACCCATCAATAACTTATAACGTGTAGGCACCAGCTCCAGTAGGTACACAGATATAAATGGGCGTCACCTCACTGAGCTGGTTCAGAGGCACCAAATTAGTGACTGGAAAAAACAAAAAAGGGGGCTCATACGCTCTTTGTTTGAGATGTTCCATCCAAATGAGCTTCCTGTGACTGAACAGAGCTCGCAACAGTGAATCACTAAATGTGCCCTTATAGCAGTAAAATCACCATGGCTGCTGCTCATAGTGTTCTAGCTGTTGTTCTATTATTCACTGTCTGTGGAGCAGCTCCAGATGACATCATCTCAGCCATCACGGTCTGTCTTTCATTTCTACAGATTCACAAAGTAAAACTGAAAAGTATCATTGAAAAAAAAAAATATCACATACGTTCTATTTTAGGACCTTAACAAAAAAAGAAGAAAAAGAAAATTGCAGTGTTGTAGTGTCTGTTGAAATACTGTTTCCAGAGTCATATCTCAGACTGAGAGCATTCATTTTCAATCCTGTCAAATCCACTGACACTGGACTGACACTGTCTGAAAACAAAATGTCCTCAGGGGCTCACATGTATATCTTGAACTAGAAGATAAATTTCCCGATAAAAATATCGACTGTAAGGGAATATTCAGTCACGCATCAAACCTTTTAACCCTTTAAAGTACAGCTTTGGCATTTTATTTCGCCTCCAGCACAACGTAGGTTTATGGTACGGATGCACAATATGGATTTTCTTTCAGATGATATGAATAACAGATTATAACCAGACATCTAGAAGAATGGATAACTGATTGGAACTTATTTGAGGCTGCAACTAATGATTATTTACACTATTGATCAATCCTTTTGTCTATAAAATGTCACAAAATACTGAAAAATATATCAGTTGATTGATTGACTAATTGTTTCAGCTCTGGATTGCTTCTCATGGCCGATACATACATATATAATATAACTGATAACTGAACATTTTTATATTTTAAAAAAGAAGTTCATATAATCAGTAGTTTATACGCACCTGAGGGTGTGAAAGAAAGGCTAAGATGCACTGAGCAACACTGGATGATTTAAGATTCCGCAGCTGGTTTGGTTCTGACTGAACCAAATCTGATGTGACTATTAAAACTAAAAGAAAGAACAGTTCCATCTCTTCAAATGTTCATTTCTTTCTTTCTAGTAAAGTTCATCAAAAGATTTCATAAATATACTTTTGCTTTAATAAAACATTTTGCTTGAAAATTCAAATGAATAACCTGTCAAAATCACATATTATTATAGTTGATATATCAGAACAATAAATAATAATATAAATTTCTCATTATCACCAATAATTTATCTGCCCCAATATTTATCATGCACACCTACTTTATGAAATCATCTTATTCCGCTGCCTAACAGTAACGTATATTCTCTTTTTTCTTGTTTCATCTTTTCATTGAAGCACGTATTAGGTTTTGATGTTGATGTTTGATGTTTTAAATAGTCATACTAGAGACTACATGTTTTTAGCTGCACAATTACATTAAATATATTCTTCATGTCTTGTGCATCATGTGTGACACATTTAACAAAAAATTAGTCTGACTTACTTGGTATCTGTGGAAACTTAAGGTTCTCCTCTACAATTTAAAATCAAGTTATGTGAATCTGAATAATGCTTGGCTGCACAGGGTGATTGTTTACTGACTCGCCCACTGATACACTGTATAAAATGTAATAATCAGTTGAGGATTTGTTAAATTTTAACAAGGAGAAAGGCCCAATTGGAGCGTTAGGGTTAACCTTAATCTCCATGGGTCTAGGATTGTATTTTCAGCAGGACAGATTCTACTGAATGATCATACAAACATTATGGGAATATTACAGGCAGCAATGTGGCTCTGCTGTGACTGTGCTGCTACTTGGCACGAGGACCATAAAAGTGACACTACGCTATAGAATATAGAGGTTATAATATAGTATAGAATTAATATATATAATACATATTTTAGAGAATTTTATAGAACCAAGATAAAGCTGACAAAAGGGCGGGACTGAGAGAAGAAGATGCAATCACAAATCTGTCTAACGCTTCCCCACAGACAGCGCTGTGGATTTCAGAGCCATGGTCAAGATTCTAACAGAGAGGACGGATGGCAGGTCAACAAGAGGGAAGCATTTTTGGTCAGAGTAAGAGAGAGATGGCGTGCCCCTTCACCCCCGGTCAAATCACCTACTGCTTATATCTCAGACTGAGTCCATTCATTTTCAATCTTGACAAATCTGCTGAAACCGGACTGACACTGTCTCAAAACAAAATGTCCTCAAGGGCTAACGTGTATTTTGAAGTAGAAAAAGCTGAATTTCCCAATAAAAACATCGACTGTAGGGGTTTATCCAATAACAAATCAAACCTTTTAACTTTTGTACATACAGCTTTGCCACATTATTTCTATATAAGTAGCTTCATGGCTGCCAAAATCGTCTTATTCTACCGCCTGATCATATTATATATACTCTACCTTCTTGTTTCAAATCTTAATTTAAGTTACATTACATTTGCACTGAGTAAAATAGTCAACTTCCATGTTTTTGGCTGCGTAATTCCATTAAATATATTTTTCATGTCTTGTGCATCATGTGCAGAGCCCAACAGATACATCAGCCGAATATGCACCAAATATATTGTGTTTGGTAAAACTTTTTTGTTTTACACAACACAATGCTGCTTTATGGGCAGCATTTAATGTATATTTCATCCCTTTTCTTAGTGCACATATAACATATATATTTTTTATGCTATTCATTATTTTCTTAATTTACAATTATTAAAAATACCAGTGAAAGTTTAATATTTCAGTGCCGTGATATGATTTTGAACAATAAAGTTTGTTTGAGGGATCATTGCAAATCATGCGGGTTTATGTATATATTTTGCATAATACAATCTGTATGAAGAATATCATTCAATACGCTGATATTAAATCAAGTAATATAAATAGAGTGCTGTGAATTGTAATAATGTTTGGCTGCACAGAATGATTTTATACTGATTAGCCCACTGGGAAGTAAAAAAATATTTTATAAAATGCCCAAATAACCTAGAAAATTACTGTATATGTACTGTATTTTCTGATATGACAGAGATTCAACATACCTCATAGTTCCTGGGCATGTTGAGTCAAAATTCCTCCATTGAAGGTGTCCATATTTCCATTCAGATGATACACTGAAGGGTAATGGCTGCTCTGCTCTTGGTGCTTACAATAAAATCTACGGGGAAGTAAAATGCATCATACAGCCAGATGTTGTCCAGCTCTGCATTCACTTTAAATCAAGCAGCTCTGCACTTCAGAGTTGGCCATGAAATGATGTGAGGCTTCTTTGATGACCAGTGGCCCACCCCATGTCCTCCTGATGTGGCTCTGGAGAGTTGTGTAATCCTGTTGCAATGAAGAAAAGGAGAAAAACACGAATAAAAACAGCGCTGTTCAACAAGTAAGGTAATTTTAAAAGGAGAGATTGAGAGAGAGGTGGCTCTTTGCTTAAAATAGCCGCGTTGTCATTCAGTGCATCAACCTTGAAATTCACAGTTTTTCTCAGTCTCTATGCAACAGCAACACTGCATTGGAGATCAGTGCACTCGCAGTCTCCATGGGTACTGATACTGTCCGCTCTTCCTATTTTACGTCAAACAGCAGAGCAGACAGGCAGGGATGTGAACTCATATATTCCAATTCCAATTTCTACATGAAAATGACCATTAATGTCTTCCCATGCAGATCAAGGGAATAAAATAGTAAAATTTCAATTAAAACAGCGGTTAAAGCATCAATTTACCTCTTGTTTTGAAGAATAGATGAACAACATGTCATAAAAAGTCTTAGTATAAGCCCTATCATCTCCTCTGTGAAGGTCCCTCACTACATTACACATTACATCAATTACATTTCCCATTCAAAGGCGCGTTGTAGCCCATCTGACCGCATGCAGCAGTCTGAATTAGACAATGCTGACGAGCCCAATGAGCTGCGGTGGAAAACGAAGAAGTGCTTTCATCAAAGAGATATATATGGACAGATATTATTGTGCGGTTTGTACGTACCTGACACCGCTAGAGCAACGTTAATCCAGAGGCAGTCGGCGCACAGTGCGGTCGTGTTGCCAGGCACTTTTCCGCTGGCGCACTTCGGGGTTGTGGCTTTAAAACGGGTTGCCATGAGGCAGGTAGCACGGAAAAATGGACCCCGAACTTCAAGTCGGGTTAGAACGAAAGCACCAGAGCACATACCACGTCTCTCAAATATAACTGGAAGAAATCATGTGAAGTTAAATTAAAAAATGACACATTCTTGTATGGAGTCTGGTCCACGGGCTGTTATTATCAATATAAGCTTTATAGCTGCGCCTCAAAAGGGGGTTTCTTTCATAATGGCAACCTCACACGGCGCACCCCATCTTTGTAAGACGAGTTGAAGTGACATTCTTGACTCAAGACCTTGATGTGAGCAATGTGCTGGTGACCGACTGTCCTACCTTCCTGCCACAGTTTTAATTATTATTAATTAGACGATTAATTGCACCATAACTTTCCTCCACTTCTCATATAAGTAGCCTTTGATGACATTTGATTCACTAATTTTTGTATAAATAACTGATTTCTGGCATCACTTCATATAAAGGTACCTGTAATAAGCGTTAGTTAATAGGTAATTAAATCCTTCCTAACATATGTGCTAATAAGACTACGTCAGTGTTCATAATAGCATAATAAACACATTAACAGTTAACTGTTGATAAGTCCAGAATAAAGGATTTATGAGTCTGAATAAACACTGTTTGCAATTTACATCCGGTGGTAAAAAATAAATAAATTTATAGTTAGATGGTAGTAAACGTATAATAGGTAATAAGGCCCTTATAAGATACCTAATAACATCAAGATTATATAGATTAATAGTATAATAACCATATTTATTGTTAAATTGTAAGATATTTCTAAGCACTTATACAAAACAATTAACAGATTACTTAAGAACTATAATAGAAGCCTTATGAGTTTCCTATAATTGTTTATAATAGCATTACAAACACATTTATTGAAACTAAATGTTATGTTATTGTGAAATTTTTACTGGTTTGTTGTTGTTGCCGTATTAGGATTTCCACATGCTTTATTACTCATTTATTTGCAGTTATTAAAAGTTAACAGTAACTGTTAATAAGGGAATAATAGGACTCATTTATTAGCCTATTTGGCACTGTTTACACTTTAGATCCAGTGGCCAAAAAATACACAGTAAACTGTTAATAAATGTATAGTCAACTGATAATAAACGCATAATAAACAATAGGAAGCTTAATTGTTTATAATAGCTTTACAAACACATTTATTGACAACCTGTTATGTCACTGTTAAATATGTTTTTTGTTTTTGTTGTTCCTTTTTTAAGACTTATGCATACTGTTTTATGCATTTATTAGCAATCAAATGTGTTTTAATTAACATTTATAACATAATTAAAAATGCATAGCTAACTGCTAATAAACACAACAAAGTATGTAGAAATCTCAATAAAGTAACAACAAAAACCTTGTAAAGGTTTAACAGTAACACAACAGGTAAGTCACTGAAACATATAAAGCTTTTTGTTTTGCTGTATAATTATAAGAAACTCATAAAGTTTTTTATAAACAAAGGGTTCATAAATGTCTCATAATCTAACAATAAATGTATTTATTATGCTATGATTGTCTTATTAACACATATAAATGTTAATACCTTCTAAGGGCCTTATTATCTATTACCTAACATTTATCAGAGGTACCTTAATATAAAGTATTACTGATCACAGTAGCTTCCCTTTTTTGCACAAAAACACAAGCACTGCAATAAAATCATTATTAAATCTTTATTGTGATATTAGATAATATAACTATCTAGCACACAGTGTTTCCGTCATCTTCACATGATCAGAGTAAAATCCACCCACAGACTCTTTTTTTTTACCAGCAGCGTCTCTCAACTGGTGGGTACATCATGGATCAGATGTCCTGCAATAGTAACAAACAAACTGTATTAACAGCAGCGATTAGTTGATTAATCAGTCATTTTTCAGTTGCTTGTTCCGTCTGCTCCAGTATAAGGACGAGCTGCTCGTCTCTGCTGTGTTTTGTGACATTTTTACATCGTAAATCACTTCAAGTCGGTTCATCTTAAAAATGTAAGTTCTCCCTCCGTCTTAAAAAAGTGATGATAATTGTTTCAAAGTCGTCTTATGAGTTTTGAAAATGTAAAACCAATTGATTTAAGTTAAGTGAACATGAGAAAACATTCAAGTTCAAAAAGCTTAAAATATATAAGTTGAATTATCTTAACCATTTTGCATTTATCTCAACATGTATTAAAGACACAGAGCAACTCTCCACCATGTATGTTTCCTTCAAAGTACAAAGCAGAGAGGTTTGAAGAGAGATTTCTCTCTTCAACAACTGCATGCTGGGAAGTCTGCTACGATGCTGATAAAGTTTCTTTCAAAGCATAATTAAATGAGTTGAGTGAATTCACAGCAGTACATTAATTCAACTAAAAGCTCATTTATTCATTTCAAGTTCTGCGGTGGTCTGAAAATAAAAATTAGAAACTGTAAATTGATTTAACTTGAGAATATTTATATGTGTGTTAACGTTAATTCCACTAAATTCCTGTGTTATGTTTTACAGTGAAAAACAACTCATCGATCAATGGGGAAACTAACATGTTAATGTATCTCTTCCTGTGTATGTTGTAATACTGAGCCTGAGAGGCTGTGGAAGCAGCTACAGACACACTGCTTTAGACTGAAAAGTGTCAGAAAATGTCTGATCTGTCCCTCATCAAGAGCAGAACACAGGCAGAATGTTCAGATTAATCCCACAATGTTGTCCTTTTTCAGTTCTTGACGTATTAATGTGAACAGATTCAAGTGCACGTCTCTTCAAAGGCGTGGATGACACTGTCATATGCAGGAGGGGGAGTGTGTGAGGGCAGGAAACCTTTAAGTCCGTTGTTTCCCAGCCAGAAGGAGTGTCTCTTGTTTGGCACGAGGGACGCAGAATCTGATGAAGCTGCTGCGTCCTCAGACACGTTGACCTGAGTGTCCTCCCCCATGTCCAGGCTGGCCCTGCTCTTCTTGGGCAACGGGCGAAAGGTGGAGGTCTCGTGGCCGGGCTTACTCCCCAGAGGGCCCACGGGCTCTAGGGAGGGCTGCCTGTAAACGCTCAGGAAAGTGCTCCTGTAGAGGCCCAGCTGGCCGTTCATGGGGTTGTTTGTTTGTGAGGTGCCAGATCTCTTTTTGGAGCGCCTGGTGATCTTGGCGGTGGCCTGGCGCCTGGACGCCCAGGTCAACAGAACGTAGACCAAAGCACCCAGCAGCAGGCCCACGAGCACAGACAAACAGAAGGCTAGAATCATATCGCCTGGAAAGGAAAAAATCGATGCAGAGTGTCAGAAACGGGGAAGTACAGTGGGATCAAAATAATGGCTGGAAATGTTTAGTCGAATGTGAGGCAGGATGCATTGTGGTGTTGTTCTAAAAATGGGGAAGATTATTTCCCCAGATGGCTGTTTCAGCTGCATTTCAAGTTGGAAATAAAATCTGCTTAGCATAGACACAGAGCAGTTGCAGCAGCTGAATAAAGTACATCTCTTAGAGTATGTGCCAGATTTGTTTCAGCAAGTTTTGTTCTTTCTATTGATTTTTTATTACAGGACACGGCTATACTGGGAACTATGTTATATAAAATCTTACATCATACCTGCATGTGGGTTCATGATGTACAGTCTCATTGTGTCGAAGCACAGACTGAACGTATCATTAGTGTGAGGCGTGAAAACATAAACTTCTATCATTTGACTGTCACGTTGTCCCTGAAATGATGTAACACTGTAGGGGAGAGCGGGGCCTATTGTCACAAGCAGGAAATTGTCTCACCGGTTGTTCTCTGAGCGTGTTTACTGAGCAGAGCAGTGCAGGAGTTGGGAGTAATTTAGATTAAAGATTTGGGGAAAATAAAACCCCTTTTGACTGAATGTGTGCTGTTGATAATGCATTAAACATTAAACATTTAAAAAGTGATTTTTGAGAAGAATGCTTCATGTTTTTACTTGAGTATTTTTTAAATACCAATAGATTTACTTGTAGTTGAGTAACATTTTAGTAATGTAACAGTACTTGAGTACAGATTTCAATACTGTTTCCATCACTGTCTAAGAGTTGCGTGTACAACTCATTGTTCTGAATTCATTTTGCTCTTGACATGCAGTGTATGTCACTGAGGTGAGAACAACTTTCACATTTTTCAGCCGTAAAAGTAAAAAAAAACTAAACTGCACTGTTTGTAGAATGAAACTCTGATGAGTAAGTATCTTTGATTATGATATTTTTGCTCTGATTAGAGGAAAGAAAAGGTGTATTTTGATATCCATATAAAATTTATGTAGTGAAGCTAGCTTGTGGAAAGTTGTCTGTGTTGTTTGTGTTGTTCATTCTGCACAGCATCATTGTGTTGAAGCACAGACTGACCATATCGCTGGTGTGAGGCATGAAAAACATACATTTTAAGGAGTAGATGTTTAACGGTTGAATTGAGCAAAATGTTAATGGAGTCTGGCAGGCAGAAGGCAGGCAGCCACTGAACTCAGACTTCAGGATAACAGGCTTAACTTTACATCGACAAACAATCGATGGTTATAAAACTAATTTTTGGACGCACAATTGCTACATTTTGCTCCTTTAACATAAATATACAAGTCTTAAAAAATCTTATGTTTACTTTTAGAACTCACAATATTGATGAAAACATTGCAAACATGTTTCCTCAACTGAATTAATATGTTTTTGTTTTTTTGGACAATAAAAGTTTTGTTTTGAGTCATGACAACATTAACTCAACTTGTCTTTTCAAATTTACTTGTTTGTAAGTTAAAACAAATAGTTTATTTCCACCGTGCGGCTGTAACATTAATGTGATGAACATGTTATTCTCAAATGGGACATTCTGTATTGTGAGGACTTTCACTTTCGGTACTTTAAGTAAAGTTTGATGCTGATATTTCTGTATTTTTACTTGAGTAAGTTTTAAAATGCAGGACTTTTACTTGTAACAGAGCATTTGTTCACTTTAGTACTGCTGCTTTTATTCAAGTAAAAGATCTTCCTCATCAGAACTTCCTCATCTACTGCAGTGTGGTCAATGTATACCGACTACAAACGTTTAATGAGTTCTCACCAAAAGTTGTTTGAGGAAAGTTTCAAAGTGCTTTATATAAGACATAATACAAGATTCAAAAAAGAAAAAAGCTAAATGGCTTAAAAAAGAAGAAACAAGGGGAGATAAATATCCTTAAATCTAACTCAATAAAAGGCTGCGGCAAACAGAGCAGTTTTAAATTGTGATTTAAGAGACGTGAGAGATGTTTTCTGGAAATTTGTTCCAAATATGTGTTTCATATTGAATGTCCTGACTGCACAGATAATAACAGATGACCTGAGTGGTTTGGATGGTGTATTTTGTCATTTTAATTGAATATATTTTGGCCCTAAACCGATTGAGTGCATTATTCTGAGCTCATTTGTCAATTTTCCAAATGCAGAGACATCAATCTGATAAAATGTGTTTCAGTGGATCTTAGAAAGTCAGTTCTGGTTTTATGTGACAGTATAATGTGCTGCTTGAATTGAAGAACTACCTCATCTACATTTTACAATACAACATGCAACTCTTACATAGTAGTTTTGAGAAAAAGAGTCCCTAGATCTCCACAAGAAAGAAATACAGATACACTCACCAAGATTAAACGATTTTAGTATCTCCAAAAGGGGATGCGTTTCATTTTGAGCCATATTTCCACCATAAACTGGTGTCCGATTCCACGCTGACTCCGAGCAGACACACCAACACTGAGCTTTTTCCAAGACAGGCTTTTTGCTTTTTCCCCCCCCCCTCAGCAGTGTTTGGTGCGGCGGAAACTTTGCTGTCATGCTTCCTTCCCTCTCTGGCTTTAAAATTAGCAAGTGCATTGCTTATCTGTGTGGGACATAACACTGGGAAACAGGGTTGTTTCCTTTTGCATCATTTCCTCAGGATCAATACTTTTCAACAATGGCTTTATTGGCTTCACCAGAGGCATGTTTCTCGTGTTCTCTTGCAATTAGAAAATATATATGTTTTGCTATACACAGGTTCTTGATAGGACCGTTAAATATAAAGAAATCGGAGCTATTAGAAATAATAACATTACTTCTGACGTAAAAAGTATTGGCAATGTTTCCAAGTGTCCTGACAAGGCTCTGGATCAGCTAAACTATGAAAAACTAACCATCCACCAGAGCCTGCAGACTATCAAGCTCACAGTCTCTACGGGGATTTCCTTCAATTGTTGCACTGTTCCCACTTCACTTCTGCCCTCAGAGTCTTCAGGCTGACATTACCACAAACCACCCCTCTACAGTTCAACAGCTGATACAATACGCAAGTAAAACACAGGGACACAGGAATGGGGGGAGAAAAGGGACTGACTGAACGGGGCCCTCATGTGAGTGCTGCTCAGATATGGGCAGGGTCCAAAAGTTTGTGCCACACCCCTGAATACAGCTATACCCTTTCCATAAATTGAGATATTTATCCGTCCATCTATACTTCATAAGCATGGCATTTTTAAATGAATATTTTGGTCAGATATTTACCATGAAATAACAAGATAAGACATCAGATAAGATAGAACTTTATTACTCTCAAAGGAAATTCTTGTGCCAGATTGCTCCAAAATTACGGTAACTTAAGAATAACAACAATGGAACACCAAATAAGTGATATATAAATATAAAGTGTATGAGGCGTAAACGCAAATAATTAGCGCATAATAGAATAATAATTGAAGTAAGGTAAGTTAAGTACAAAAGTAAGCTAAATAGAAGAAGTAGTAATGACAGTTATATATTACATTATTGAAGTTTATTGCAAATTCATTTCAAATCTAGCCAGACAGTCAAAAATTAAAAACGCCCTTGGAAGTAAACATTGCATATTTGGTCCAAATACAAATTTTACTCGAGTAGGTAGCCTCAATTCTTTATATTGAGAAATTGGGCACAGAATGGACCCCATACTTTGTCAAATAGGTCTCCCCTCCCTCTTAACTTGCCGTTTTAATTAATATCCATATCCATCAATATCCATTCTTTAAAAGTGGATAAAGTGGCAGATTTCCTGTGGTGTGATTATCCTACACCTTATTATCATACTATGATTCCTTGTGTTTTGACGTGTTAACATTGTCTGGTAGTCGTCACAAGAGACATAACATGGAATTTTTGATCAAGTGCAGGCTATTACAAACTTTTTATTTAAAAAAAAAAAAAATTATTTAATTCAACATATTGCCTGTTTTGTCACAATCATATAACATCGGCAACACAGTTCCCATCTCTCTGCTGCATCTCCAACATTTATCACTGTTTTTAAAGTCTTGCTAATTTGGCAGGAATCCAGCAGGATCCACTTGAAAAATTAACCTTGAACAAATTCCCAAGAAAGAGGCTACAGAGAAAGTTTCATATGAGGAAAACTCTACAAATTTAGGCAAGACATTCACATGATGAAGAAGTCCTGCAGGTGGCGCTGACGCACTTGCGATGAAGATTCAGTGGGGAAATTGCAGCTTTGTGCACTGTCACAGTCAGTGTGTGTGATCTGCATAATAAAATAGCCTGGAGGTTCCCCAGAAACATCGTATAAGAAAATTTTAATCCAGCTGCAGGCTTGTGAGGGTTTCATTTGAGTTGGATTATTATTAAGTTTTCTAATTGACCATTTAACTGCGGGGGAGCAGTAACTAAAAGTTAAAGCAAGTCAAAGTAATTTTCAGTATAAGTTCTCAGTTTTACTAACTTGAAAGTTATTCAGTGCTGTGTAATTTGGTAGATGAAGTCTATGTGTGTTAACATAATTACATAATCTTGACTATGAAAAGAGAGCAACCAGCTGGTGGTGTATAAGGGTCTCTGTCACAGTTCCTGCTTTTGTGCAGGAACAGAGAACAAATTCCCTGCAGTCACCTGCCAACTGCAGGTCTGCAGTGAGCTGATACTTCTGCTACTCAAACTGAAATTCATGCTTTTTCTCAAATATTCCAGTTTTCATGTCAGGGACGATGTAATGATCAAGGCTATGTAAAAACGAAAATAAATAACTGAAGATTGCAATAAATATCACACTTCGCAGAATTTGCATGCCCAGATTTTTGAAATCTTGTGAAAAACCTCAAAACTTTTACTTTTGTATTTAGAACATTTATTATGACAGGTGACAGGCTGTCTTTTGCATTTTAGAAAGTGAGAAACCTCCTGACCATTTATTTAAAGTTTTCCAGCTGTAACTGCTGACTCCAGAATGTGATGAACAACATGTGACCCTTTATTAATGACTTAATGAATGGATTGCAAACCAGATGGTCTGCAGCCGTTTCCCTTCCAATTAGATTAATTTAAGATGTAACTAAAAAGACAAAGAAAGTATTATTCTGGAGGAGGATTTTCCACAACCTGACAAACCAAAACTTGTTCTTATTAAGGTCTTAAACCCGATCAATAAAGTATCAGCAAATGATCTTTAACTGTGAATACAGCCACAGCTTTTATGTCCAATAAAAAAGGAGTTTATAAGAAAGTCGTGTCCTTTTAATGTGTTTCTATAAGTATGTTGTTGTTGTTAGCATCCAGTTTTAATTTGCTTCGGTATTTACTTACCTCTGCATTATGTCCCATATTCATCTACTTTCCCATTTAATTTTTAATTTTGTTTGTAAATTCATTTTATTTATTTACATATTTACTTCTGTATTACTATACACTCTGATGTCGTATGATGAAGCAGAGATACATAATGAAATGCAAAAAGGAAAAAAACAAATAAATAGGTTTGAGCAGAAAATAGGAGAAAACATACAAGTGGAATATAATATATAAATAAATAAAATGGGAAATTAAATAATTTATAAAATAAAATTAATATAGAAATATAAATGTATGTCACATTTTATAAATTATATTATATAATGGTGCATTTATTTTGAATTTGATTTTTGATTCTTGAAAATTATGAGTTAAAAAGTCAAAATTATGAAATAAACAGTTAAAATTTATGAGTTAAATATTCTTAATTGTGACTTAAAGCATCATAATTGTGCGATAAAAAGAGAGATAAACATTTAAAAAGTCATAATTGTGAGTTATAACGTCACAATAATGAGATAAAAAGTCAAAATTATGATATAAAGAGTCAGAATTACCAAACATGGAAATTTATTTACATAATTATGACCTACCATGGAGATTTATTTACTAACTGAGTCATTCATTCATTTATTTTAGTAAAGTATTGGTCCTCCAACAGATATTACCATAACTCACCATTACGGTAACACTACTTTGAGTATAAACTCACTCTGAGTGCCACAAACAAACCTTGAGAGACAGACATGGAGATACCCGGAATTCCTCTCTGTTCAGTCAAAGAATGGACCCTTTTGTTCCTAAAAAATTAGGCGGACAGGACAGGAACTATACCACAACATGTCTCACCCCTCCTCCTCTAGTTTGTGCAGTTCACTGCCAGCTGCGCGCGACCGCTCTGCTTCTTCTTCTTCTTCTTGTGGTTACAAACTTCACTGCACGCCACCATGTTTCAGTTTCACCGTAACCAATGGCAACAAGGAAACACACCGACACTTCCTATGTGAAGTTATCATGCTCTGCAGTCCGCTAAGTGGTAAGAGATGAAATGTCAGATTGTGTTTCATTGAAAGCGTTGTGTTTGATTGTTGGTCGTCATGGTTTTGTTTACTTAAGCGTTAATTAGTATTTTTGTGAGCGTTGACGCGGGTAAGCTAGCTAACGGTTCTTTTCTGAGTTTTTGGTGTTTCAATAACTTCCTCTCGTGTTGAACTGGCGCTAATATCAGTCACACCCTGCAGCCTCCACACCATTCAAATTACTGTACAGGTGTCCAACTTAATTTAATCAATTCTTGTTAAGTGTTAAATAATTTTATGTCAATATAATGTGTACACAACAGGCAGAGATGGAACTTGAAAAACCGAAAACAGTTGTGCCAAGCTAGCTAACTTTGACACTTTTTGGGCTAATTTCAGCATTTTCACACTCAACACTTAAACTTCCTTTTTGACTGTCCTTAAGGTGCTCCTGTTTATAAGTGTGCAGTGTGCACCAAGAAGATTTCACTCACTTTTATATCTAGTTATACACTAACCATTTTGCTTGTACTGTAAATATTGTGTGGTTGTTGTCCAGTTACTTGCCTGTTAATGACAGCTTTGTGTTTATGTTTGCTTATCATTATTATCTTTGTCCTCTCTGTGTTGCTGCATGGCTATTTTTATATTCGTATCTTCCTGTTAATTTCTCCTTGGTGCTCATTGAGAGCTAACTTAAAGATAATGCATACTGAGAGCATACTTGGCCAATAAAGTTGGTTCTGAATCTGTACAAACCATCTTACTTGTCATAAAAGCTAGGGACGCACATTAAA
The DNA here is from genome assembly GCA_027495735.1 of Lutjanus campechanus. NCBI lineage: Eukaryota > Metazoa > Chordata > Actinopteri > Lutjaniformes > Lutjanidae > Lutjanus > Lutjanus campechanus. The sequence continues at coordinate 57,933 of JAJHUR010096395.1, forward strand.
TATCAGAGCCGCTATATTATAGGCACGTTATGGGAAATGTGTATTTTTATTTATTATTTCGATATAATAATATCTGATTTGATGGGTTATGTCAAAGCATTTAACTTTAATCAATATTCATTTCATTCATATAGCTTCAATTCAATATTCTGTATAAAAACCATGTAGTGTAAAGTATATTTGTGGTGTTATTTGATGCACTTTACTAGAAAAACCAAATGAAGAGCCCGAACTCTTCTCTGTGTTTGTTGTGATAGTGATCACAGTTAGACTTATTTCAGTCAGAGCTGTGGAATATTAAATCATCCATCTTTGCTCACTACATGTTAGTCTTTGTTAGACTCAGGTGTACATAAACTACATGTTATATGATTTTCTTTTTGGAATACAAAAAATATGAAATGATCTGTTATCTCATCGTTATGGGCCATGAGAAGCACAATATCATTGGTTATCTGTATTGACTAATAGAAATACTCTTGTGGATCTCTAATATAAGCAATGAATTTATTTATACAGGATATGTGATAATTTATAAGTCTCAGACAGTCTGAAATAGTGCAGTTTGCCTGTTCTCCAGCACTTTTAACCTTTGAGATCGTGACGAGATCAGACGTTTGAAGTAGTTTTCAAAACAGACATTTTGTCATAGCACAGGTGTTGCTTATTACATTAACGATGGCTCTGTTTTACTCATGGCACCTGAGACTGTGACTGTATGCACAGTGCCAGGACCCTGGACCTGAAGCACTTGAATGGAATTCAGCCATTGTTAATTTTATGCACCTGTGCTTTTCCTGTAGTAAGATGTCAAAGTGTGAAAAGGCCTTATTGAATTTCCACACGGCCTCTTTTGGCACCAGGTAGCATGTGGATTATTTCTTGTGATATCTTGTGACAAAAATACAAAAAGACCTACTAAATTATTCAAAACATTCTAAGTTGTTTAGTGTCCAAGAAAGGGTAAAGCATCTGGAATATGCAAACACAAGTTACAGTAACAGGAGGCAGTTACACAGTAAAAAAAAAAAATGCAAACAATAGGTAAAATCAACAATGAAAATTTAAATAAAAGCATAAAAATATCAAAACAATCATGCAGATTGTGTTAATTTGGGCTGCACAGTTAATTGAAATATTGACAAAATTGCAATATGACCATGTGCAAATCCAAATAGCAGATGGTGCAATTTTATGTTTAAGGAGAAACGTGTGATAAAATAGCTTTATAATAAGTACTGTAGGGCTGCAGAGATGCCCTGGCCTACAACTCTTATTCTCCAGATGTAAGAAAACGTGTGTTTGGGACAGACCCCATCAAATGTCAGATCATCATGATTTTGACTTTTATTCTCAGTGTAAAATGAAAATTGTGATGCAAAACAGATCATTCCCACTAATTATGAGTCATATT